>ML787070.1:406101-452997 GCA_009831015.1 Picea engelmannii
GTGTGTGTGTGTGTGATATTGGGCTAAATTCTAAGTATGGTTTGTAGATGTGTTGTGCATACTGTGTGAGACTTGCAGAGCTACATGCAAGTAATTGTAAGAAGGCTTGGTGTTGTACCCTAACTTGAAGAAGGAGGATCTAGTGGAGTGTGTGTAGATCTCCTGTCTTCTGCGGAGTAGGATTTTGATGCTACATTCCTGTAAGAATATTGACTGAAGATAATAAAGAAGAAGAGTTGGTGGACGTAGCCCCAGGGCGGGGGTGAACCACGTACATGTTGTGTTGCTATGCTTTGTGTCATGTGTTGATGTGTTTATGTCTTTTCTTGCTAAGTGATTTGATATAGATGGATAGATCTATTTATGCTTTGTGCTAACAATGTATATGGATGTTAGATCTAAACTATGTGAACTTTCTTAGTGCTTAAATATACTAGATCTAATCTATCTCTTTTTGTTAAGTGCTTAGATACGTTAGATCTGAATGAATGTTGCAATGCTCTATTTTATCTGCAGAGTAGATAATAAGTTGAATGCTGATGAACTGTAGTTTCTAAGTGCTCTATTAAGTATTAGAATCACACATCTGTGTCCCAACTAAGGTTGTAAACACTAGAGTCCTACAACCACCCCTGCCTCTACCTCGGGTGAGACTTTATCTGCTTCGCAGGTGTTGTCGAAAGGGCTGGTAGTTAGGGTTTTGTTGGTGCGTTGTTGTAGCATTGAACCCTGGGTCTTCCCCTATGCCAACACTCACTCAATTTGGATAGTCTAGAAATAAGTTATTATTGTTTTACCTGAAACAACTGGTTGAGACTAATCAATAGGACTAGTTAGATACCCTATCTTCCATAGGGTGTATCTACAAATGTGAGATGAACCATAAGCTTAAATTTTTACCACAGATACCTTACTAATTTCTGTGAATAGCCTCCATATTTCAAGGTCTGAAACGTTACAGAAAAAAATTTATAACGAAAATTTTGCAATGACTCAATTCAGGATGATTCTAGAACCCTATCTTACACAGGTTGTATCTCTGAAAGTGTAAGGCCTCAGGAGATGAAATTTTAACCCAAAGGACCTTGATCTATCTACTAAATATACTCCAAGGCGTTCGTTCTGAAACATTGTAGAAAAAAAGTTATAGAAAAATTCCAAGGTGTCTCAGATGTAGCAGCGAAACCCCAAGACCTTGAGCTCTTATACCATATGTTAAGAACCAAATATCAATATAGCATAGAAAAACCTCAAAATAAGTACTCAATGCCTTGAAAAATATATAAATTCAGATAATAAGCCTCTTCGAGGGTCCAACCTCCTTATGCCCACATAAATTTCCAAATACAAGATGATTCCAAATGAAAATGTCTCCTTAGTATATATAGGAGACTAGGAGGTACAATTACAACTAATGGACTCAAGCCGACATAAATAAAATAACATTACTAATGTAATATGCCCCAATTAAGGGGTAATGATCCACTATTTAGGGCTTAAAAAACATCATCTATGCGACAACATCCTCAATATCCCTTGCGCGACAACATCCTCTGCGTGCAACAACATCTTGTAGGTGAAAGAATCCTCTGCATGACAGTGTCCTTTGCGTGACAACATCCTCTACATGATGACATCCTTAACATTGTTTGCGCGACAACATCCTCTGCACATGACAACATCCTTTGTGCGACAGGATCCTCTGCATGATAACATCCTTTGTGCGGCAACATCCTCTGTGCGATGCGTAACAAATTTTGCAGTGCACAGTTGCAAATGGAAATGGTAATAATAAATGATAAATCTTCCTTTTGAAACTAACCCTTGGAAATGTTATATGATGCTAGGCATAAAAACAATATTCGTGTTAAGAAGCATGACTTTGCAAACTACTGAAAAACCTCTAACCTTAGCTATGAAAATAATGGTGCTAACACCTCCTACTCTAGATGGTTATATAAAGAAGATCTATCTATGAATACTGAAACAAAAATAGACAAGAAAATGTAGAACACATGAACTTGAAGGGAATAGGTAAAGTTTATATTAATTGGAAAGCCAAAACGAGGCACTTACAAAGCATGCTTGACAATGAAATAACTTCTCCAAGCTCTCCTCATCCATCCCTTGCATGAAAACCTTGAAATCAAAATGATGATGCTTCTCCCAAGATCAAAGGTTTGATATTTGAATTCTTCCTCTAAAGAATCAAAGGTTTGATACCTCTAATCTCTCCCTCTTCACCTTAGAAATACCTTCAATATATAGGCTTGAGAGGTTAAACCACCATGAGCTATATGGCTCCTTAAGTTGGGATTAGATCCTAGGATAGATTCATAGTATAGGATTTGAGCACAACCAACCTCATGCCAAGAGAGCTGGCCCTTAGGAAAAGGTGGAGAATCCCATGATTTCATCTAAATAGACTGGTGCTCCCCTAGAGTGAGAGACAACGTGACATGGTACCCCCTAAGCATGGTCAGAGGAGAGTTTGCACCCCCTCGGCATGGGTAGGGGAGCACCACCCTTGTAAAATGCTAAAAAATGGTCAATTTTTCCAAGAAAAAGGTATGTTTTGGCTGTCAGATGACAGGGATTCTTCTTCAAACATGACTTAGGGATTGTAGAAAATGTATTTCATGGTGTCAAGGGGTTGTGACACTTATAAAAATGAATTTGACACTAGGTAAGGTGCATACGACACTTGTGATTGTGCATGGTACACTTAACAAGATGCATATGTCACTTTGTGACACTTAGGGTGCAAGACTCAAGTGTGAGATTTTGGTGTGTAACAACTGCCATAGCTATTCTCAAGGATTATCTACCACCATTCGAGCAATATTGTTTCATTTTGCATTTTACAGTTTTAGTATATTTCTTTATTGAATAGAAGTTAAGTTCCATTGTATCTATGTTATTGTTCTTTGTATATTTTTGTTAATGGTATAGATATGTGTTTCATTTCATTCCACTCATAAATCCAGATCAACATTCTAGTTTTCCAGAAAATCAAAATGAAGAAAAGAGTAAGATTTATGCATAAGTACTCAAAGGAAGGAATCATGGTCAACCATAATCTAAGAAAAATGATAAAGATACATCTTCAAGAAGACCCTCCATATTCAATCCACAAAGAATCTTCAATCATGATCAGTCGAGGCATGAATTTAGAAGGACTACACCACAAAGAAGAACATTCACTCCCAGGTATGTAAATTTATTTTATGGTAATTTTTTTTATTGTACTAACTTTGGACATAAAGTTGCAGATTGCAGGGCTTATGGAAGAAATGTTTAAGCAATAAATGCTTATGTGGCACCACATAACATTGAATGTCACAACTGCCATAATTATGGTTACATATCTCGTGATTGTCAAAGCATGATGGATACTTCTATGAGAAATAACATTGATATTAGATATAAGAAGCTTTGGAAAAAAACAAGAACATGTAAAGGAAGATCAGATGAATAAAGAAGTTATACTCTCAAGATTGGAAATAGTACGAAATACAGGAAGGTTTGGAGAAGAAATGAATAATAGGTCTTCGAGATTGCAGTTTTTGTAGTAGTGCAAGAAAGAAAATAAGAGAAAGTGAATAAAGAACATGCCCGAAATATTGTACTTTCAGGAATTGTAGTGCAAGATCAATCCACATGAAGAAAGAAAGAAGTCAGAGTTCAGAAATATGATAATTCTAAATATGAAGAGGAATATTACTCCACATCAGAGCGCGTATTATCTTGAGCCACTCAGATTGGATACTCCCAGTAAATATGAATATTAAACAGGGGGAGTCATTAGCTACTACATATCATAGAACTATCCTTCGAGCAGTTTGAGGTGTTTGCAGAGACAGATTCAAAGTAGTTAGATAACATAAGTACAAAGTGACAGATGATTGATTTAGAATTAATTTTCCCACGAAGGTATCAATTGGAAGTCACACATGAAGAAGTTTATGATTGTATTCCACATACGTATTCAGGCATGGATATCTTGAGTACAGGTTGTTCTAGACATGTAGAGTTTTATTTGGAAATAGAAAATACCAGTGGACACATTTGATTTAGTTTGAGAAAAATGAATATGCGATGATCAATGGCAGCAAAGAAGTCTCTAGAACATTATGGTAACAGATGGATCAGAATTGTGGATAGTTGAGTAGCAAAGGGATGGAAAATGTGTGACATATGGACAAAGATGGATACTTAGGAGGTACAAAACACATTGGTCAGAGAAGATGCATAGCAGTGTATTTACAATCAATGGAATATGTTGGAATCATTTGGTTACAAAAAGACAAGTAGTGAAAGGCACAACATAGAAGGGAAAGAGAAACCATCAATCATAATAAGCAAATCATTGAACAGTATGGTCAAGTAAACATGACAAGTGAATAAATAAATAAAGTAATGAATGTTTTTTATATATATCAGAGAATTACAAGAGGAAGCACCAATGGACAATTAGAAAGCATTGGAAGAGACGAAAGGAAACATATTAAGGTAGCCTTACATTGATCTACATGACATCTTGTAGATAATTCAAGGGAAGATAAATCATTAGAGAAATAAATCCAGAAAGAAAGACTAGAAGCATGCAGAAAGGAGGAGACATATGGACAGGGCGATTTAAAATTTTTCCCATGATGTGAAAGGGAGATAAAATGAATAGATGCATGAAGATAGGGGGATCATCCCCAAGAAGAGATACCCTTTTCCATTTATTTAAAAGGGGTAGAGTGAGAAACATTGATGAGGAGCAATGATCACAGGGGGAACATGAGTGTTGGAGTATCAGTGTTGCCATCAATGTTTCCATCAATGTCGGTGTTTCCATAAATGCCAAAGGGGGAGATTGTTGGACAATCAGTTGTCATTGATGTCAACCATTGGAGATTGGTGTCAACCCTTGGAGAAGTATGGAATCCCTAGAGATATGGTTGATATTGATGGTGAGTTAGTGGGTGCATTTGATGAAGTTTACATGAAGCCTCGGAGGTGTGGATATGTCAAAAGAAGTTGGTTGAGGAATATGTACATGAAGAACAATATAAATGTAGGTGAGACACTCATACATGGATAGTCCTTGTCATTTTGTTTCTGGTGATATGTGGTATTCCATGTGGTTCCTCACAGTTATTGAGATATGGCCTTGTGAAGTTGGAAGCCTCGAAGAATGGTCAAGAAGCCCCTAGTTGGTTACAAGTCAATGAATGAATGGGTAAAGTGGTTGTGACAAGAAAGTAATAGAAGACCTAATATTAAGGAAAGAGATTACTATGAAAAATTATATAAACACCTCAAGGAGTCTCTCATAGCACACACACACACACTTACATTGAATATATATATTGTGAGAATGTTATGGTCTAGTATCTTGGTTTATTGGTGAACCTGAAGGCAAGTTTGGGGTAGTAGAGAAAGTGCAAGAAAAGAGAAAAAGTTTCAAAGTGTTAGGGTTTTTTTGTAACCCTAATTTGGTAGGCCCTTGCAGGTCATCTTGAGGGTGTCATGTGAGGCACCCTCGTAGGTTTCCTAAGTGATGTCACGCGAGGCCTTGCATGACAAGGAGTCTTAGTCCCATAAGGCTAAGGAAAATTTGGGGGAAATGTTGGTACCAGGCTATTGAATGTTGTGGAAGAGTTACAGATCAGGGTTATAGTGCATCGAGTTAGCTATAGGTCACATGTATGCTTATGTGATTATATCTTATGCTTGGTGACGGTATGGTACATGTTTGAGAGGAATGTCTTGTTGATGCATGGTACATCTTGGTAATATTGGTATGGTGCATTGAGTAGTAGTACATTTTGGTTGTATTGGTATCTTGGTATCTGGTTTGGTTACATGGTGATGATTCTATAGTACATTCTTGAGGCTTAATCTTGGTAACTCTTTAAGCATTGGCACATGGTGTATGGTTGTCATTGATATTGATACATTGTTGAGGATTACACTTGGTATATGACATCACATGTATGAGATGCATCTATTGGTGATGTTGGTATTTGGTTGAGATACACCATTGATAACACTTGCTTGGTATATCCTATGGTACATGGTGTATGGCATGATTGAGTGATATGGTATACGGTTGAGATATATTGTTGGTACACGGTTTGGTATAGGTGTTGGTGCATGGTTGATGCACAGTTTGGTACAGTTGTGGTGCATGGTTGATGCACGGTTTGGTATAGGTTGTGGTGCATGGTTGATGCACGTGTTGTGGTACACAGTTGATGCTTTGTATGGTGCAGGTTATGGTACATGGTTTATGCATGGTACAAGCTCAGTACATGGTTGAGACACATACCTTGTGATGGTAAGTTGGTGATCTTGGTACATGTTTGGTAGATGCATGTGTTGGTGATGTTGGACATCTAGTTGAGAGGTGCCCTTGGTATATGATACATGTGAGAGGATCTGGTTGAGTATCGATGACAGTGACATGTTGGACAGGTTGATCAGTGACAGGTTGGATGCACTGACAAGTTACATGTTGATGTGATAGAGGCAGTGAAATTGATAGTGAAAGTGACAGTGGCAGTGACAATGGCAGTGATTGTGGTAGTGAAAGTTGGTCTACACTTATATTTTAGGGTGGTAGGACATGGAAAGAAAAGGTGGTTGTATCCTCCTTCCAGTTGGTTCTGGAGAACTCAGGGAGTTGGAGCTTCCTTCAGGTTGGAGACTCAGAATCAGGGGGTTGTATCCTCCTTCTGGTTGGAGCTAGATAATTCAAGGAGTTGTAGCTTCCTTCAGGTTGGTGCTTGTAAATCAGGGGGTTGGTGCCTCCTTCTAGTTGTTGTTGGATAATTGAGAAGTTGGTGCTTCCAATGAATGTATTCTTTGATATATAAGAAAGAATTCTGTGTTTTTCTCCCATTTCGGTTTCCACGTAAATTTTGTACTGTGTACTTGATGTGATGTTGCTTATGTTTATATTCTCATGATATATTGATGATATACTACTGATAAATTTAAATATTATATATTATGGTTAAAAGTGGTTAAAAGTGTTCATACTGATTCAGCACCCCCCCCCCCTCCACTCGCAGTATTCCAACATCAATAACATTCTATATTTGCTAATAGATTAGTACTTTCCATCCAATTTCACTTGGTTGGTACTTTCCATTCAATTTTACTTTAGGGTATATTACAACAATTGCATACATGTGTCATTTAATAACATATGGATCATGAATTTATTTTTTAATACAAAAGGACTTCATGATAAAATTCATTAGAGAAATTTTGAGGTAAAAAATGGGTCTCAAAACAAAAAATGTGTGATCAACATAAAATTGAAAACAACCAATAGGATTCAAGATGATGATGTCAACCATGGGGGTAAATAGTTTTGAAGGGAAAGAAAAAAATTGTTTTTTAAATTGTATTTTTGACTTATCTCCTGATAGGTTTACTCAACTTTCAAGTATAGGCACTCGTTGGATGCAAACTTGAATTCCACATCAATCAAGTACCCACTTTGCATGTTTTTGATAAACCCACAGTGATATAAAATGGAAATACATGAAAACAAATGTGTTTCTTTGGAAATAAGCACATTTTTTCATGTATGCCAAATTTAGACCCACAATGGGATAAACTAGAAATACATGAAACAAATGTGTTTCTTTGGAAATAAACACATTTTTCATGTATGTCCATTTTATCTCATTGTGGGTCTATCAAAGGTATGCATAGTGTGTACTCATCCAACGAGTGCCTACACTTGAAATTTGAGTAAACCTATAAAGAGATCAGTAGAAAATACGATTAAAAAATGTTTTTATTTCTTTCCCTTTGATAATTCACAATTCTTATTTTATTATTTTAACTATTATTTTATTATTTTCTTAGGAGGCCCATTTTAGACCTCAAAATTTATCTAATAAATGGAAAATCAAAGCAATACAATTCGGCATTCCATAGCTGAAAAATCATAGCAATACAAATTGACACAATAAAAAATTAGGGATAATTTTAAGGATGGAAATTTATCTCAAAATGTAGAAACCTTGGTGAATCTTACTAGTCCTTAATATGCAAACTATAAAATGTTTGACGATATTTTTATAAAAATATTCAAAATTATAAGGATTTTATATATTTTCTATAAACTTTGGGCTATTTTTAAGGTAAAATAATTTTATTCTATAGAATTTGGGAAAATCACTTTTAGAAAAAATCAAAATTGGCGAATTTTTTTTTGGAAAAAGCATGGAAACCTATCCCATGGGAGATACATAGCCCCTAAAATTTTCCTTGAAAAAAATAAGGTGCTAACATGATTACAAAAATAACTTTACATCAAACAACAATATTGATTCACATAAAAAATCTAACACATGGTAAGATATGTTTGAATGAGGTATGCTTTGATGACACAAAGGGTTTTTTGAATTAGAGTTTGAGGTTTTGAAAAGTTTTAGGTTTGATTCTTTCTAAAGGGGAATGGATTATTGACTATGGGAAGGACATGTTCCCAATTCCCCAATCAATATTCATATCGCGGGAAGAATTATTAGAAGTGTGCTCAAGTGCACGGGCCTTTAAAGATAACTCAGATTCTACAAGGTCTCAAAGTTGATCTAGATGTCTTTTGGAAGGAAGAGCATGTGGAATGTAGAGGACTAGAGTCACAGGGGAAAGTTGACAAAGTCATCAAATTGATATTTAAGGAGTCAAGATTGAATGAAGCAATCTCCATAGGAGACATGATTAGGAGTTAAGGGTGACGATGATAGGATTCTAGAGGCTAATCTAAAGGAAGTATTGAGAGTCTCAAATTATTTCTAGCACCAAATTGAAGTTTTGACTCTATGCTTGCATGAAAATGATATTGTTTTGTTGTGAATGAGCGTAGTCATCACCTCTCTTCTCAAAGATAAGCTGCCACCATTCTAGCGAGTCATTAACTCTGTAATTTTACAGTTTTTGTAAATTTCTCTCATTAATCAAAATTGTGCATTACTGTGTCTTTGTGTTTATTGCAATATCTATGTATATTTCATTGTTATATCTTCTCCTTCATTTTGTTGTTAATAACCTGAGTAGATATACAAATATAATCACCAGAAATATTGAATACACAATATATCCACAGAGAAATATAGAAGAAACCACACTTTATTATAGAAAACCCTTGAGGTAGGGAAACACCATACAATGGATCCAATTATGAAAGAGATCCTCTCTTGTTCACTTGCCTCTTCAAGGGGGAAACCTCCTAATGATTTTCAGCTCTAAATACAATACTTCTCTTGACATCCCATTACATTGTTTGAAACCCTTTATATAGTGCTACCAATCACCTAACGACATTCTAGAGGAGGAACCTTCTAGAAGTAGAACCTTCTAGTAAGTCCTCTTACCTTTATTATATCTAACTACTATATTGATCCTTATTTAATAATATAGTGGACCTAGTCCACCTTACATTGAATGACCTCCACTATTATCACTATGGGCCCTCCGCTCCCCCGCCCCCACTACCTCTCTAGCTACACTACATTCCATCCCCCTTATGAAACCATTGTCCTCAATGCTTTTTATGAGGGTGTAAAACCATATACCAGGGTCTCATGGATAAGTGTGGACCATAGTGCTGAACTAGACTAGAGAACCATGGTCCTGTGTAGAAATGAAAGCCACCATGTTGAAGTAGTCCAACCTCCATTGTAAACTAGGTTCCCATGTCCAAGTGCTCATGTGAACTCCAAGCAGAAGATATCAGAACCCAATAACTAATTGAAAATGATGCTCCAAAGACTGACACCTCTCATGTGGATCCAAATAAGAAGATCCATCCACATAGTGGGAAAGCATCATAGTAGAATCTGGAACGAATAATATCATTGTAGAATATGTAGACTGGAAACTGGTAATAATCATTGGCTCATGATTTGTCACATTGATGTTCTCTACAGAAGGAGGAGTAGAGTCATCAAATAAAAGATGAAAATAGTTATCATCCCAAAAATGGCAACTATCCATATACCAATCATCACAATCGGCCTCAAAATCATACCAAGCATATCTTTCTTGATTATATTCATCCATAATATGCCTTGAAATTTTGGACTCTTGAATACATTCCTCTTGAATATGTAGCATTTCAACTTTGAGCTCTTGAATACGTTTCTCTTGAATATGTTGCATTTCAACTTTGAACTCTTGAATTATTGTCTTTACGGCTGCCATTAATTGAGAGTGAATATCCATTGGAAACACCACATATAATATATCCTAAGAAATCCCTTAAAATGATTTATCCAATGGCACTGATTTGGTAGCAATCTGAGCACTCTATGAAAATTTATGAACTCTGCAGTCTCGTTGTCGTCACAAAAAAACCCCCAAAATGGTTGATTTTAAATCAACGATATCTTCACTTCCAGAGCTCCGATTTGGACGAATATTTTTTTTTTAAATTGGGTGTTTTTCTGAGAGGAACTCAGATATACAACTAGTTTCTATGAATTGTGCAAAGAAATCTACAAAAATCATCTGGAACGTTTCGGCCCTTTTTTTCTTCTCCGAAAAAAAAATCTGCAAAAAATAAAAATATTTTCCCACACTTCTTGCCAAGGAAAGTAAGTTGATACCAATTGTTAAGTACCTGAGTATATATACAAATATAATCACCACAAATAATGAATACACAATATATCCAGAGAGAAATATAGAAGAAACCACACTTTATTATAGAAAACCCTTAAGGTAGGGCAATACCATACAATGGATCCAATCATGGAAGGGATCATCTCCTGTTCACTTGCCTCTTCGAGGGGGAAACCTCCTAATGAGCTTCAACTCCAAATACAATACTTATCTTTTCATCCCATTACATTGTTTGAAACCCTTTATATAGTGCTACCAATCACCTAGCAACATTCTATAGGAGCAACCTTCTAGAAGTAGAACATTCTAGTAAGTCATCTTACATTTATTATAACTAAATACTATAGTGAGCCTTATTTAATAATATAGTGGACCTAGTCCACCTTACATTGAATGGCCTCTACTATTATCACTATGGGCCCTTCATCCCCCCCCACTACCTCTATAGCTACACTACATTTGTTCTCAAAATAATCTGGATCAGTGGTATCATAGAAAGCTACTCCTTTTTGTTTCTTAGTGCATGTCCCCGATGAGGTATGGGTATAGAGATTTGGGTCTCAAGCTAGTTTCCCTTGAGGACAACCACTCTTTCCAGCCCAAGCGACTTCCCATGGAGGAAGAAAAGAGAGATGATGGAGTATAATATCCCATCAATATTTTTCCCCTGCAAGCCCTCATGCAACAGAGGAACGATATGTTAGAGAATTTTGCACAGATCCTTCAACAACTGTCGACAATAGTAGACACATCTTCGTCGAGAAGTCACTTTGGAGACGTTGCCCCATTCAAGGTACAAGTTAATTTTGATATTCTCGTATTTGAAGGTCAGATCGATGTGGATGCTTTGGAAAAGTTGTTATATCTTCTAGAAGGTTATTTCTCTTTCCACATTTTTTTCGACAAATAAAAGATCACCTTTTTGCTCCTTAAGGTTGTCCCCCATGTCAAATATTGGTGGGAAAATTACTGGGAGAAAAATTTCACAGAGGAATCTGGAATATTTGGGGTCGAGCCCACTTGGAATTTTTTCATGGATGCATTCAATGAGCAATATTACCCTATGGGAAACTATGATGACCAGTACATGAGATGGACCACGCTACATCAAGAGAGGGGTCAAACAGTGTTGAAGTTCATAAATATATTCCATACCTTGCGCACCAAGCTAGGTATCAAAGACTCTAAGCGACATTTGGTTCTAAAATATCATGGGGCTCTACACATGTGCATCCAAACCAAAATGGAGTTTCTAGGCATCTAATCACTGAGTGCGGCGTATCAATATGCCATCAAAATTGAGCAAAAATTTAAGCAGTAGAACAAGTGGGATTTTGGGTCTGCAAATCTGCAACAGTCGAAGTATGGTAAAGGCATCCCTAACTCACAAAACAACCAACCTCAAGACAACCAGTCCAAGCCATAGGAAAATAGGGGTAATGAGAATATGAAGAAGGACACTAGAAAGTGGTATGGGTTCCATAAAATCCCTTGGAACAACACCGATGAATGTTGCTAAAAAAAAACATTGTTGGTTGAGCTTAAAGAAACAGAATCGAGCCCCGACTCAGAATCTGATTCAGAAAAAAATAAAAGGTGATAGATCATTGATGCAGAACCCACTGCTACTGTTGTGACCACAACAATCCAACTGGATGAACCAGAGGATCCCGAGGAGGGGGAGCGTCTCTTCCATTCACAGATGTGGGTGAATGAGACCCTGTTGCATTTCATCGTTAATAATGGAAGCCAAAATAACCTCATCTAAGAAGAGGTCATCAAGCACTTGGGATTGTCGAAAACACCACACCCACAACCATACAACATCGAGTGGATTCACCAGGGTTGAGATATTCACGTTAGTCATCAGTGTCTCTTGTCCTACGACATCAATCTGACGCAGCACGCACCACCCGACACGCCTGCTACTACCAGGACCTTCTTCTTCACGGGCCCGAAGAGCTAAAATACTCTTCTTATCCCTTATCGGGACCTCTTCAATACCCACATAACTCTCTCCCTGCGACCTCCCCTTTATCTTATCGAGAAATCGGGTTTCGCGTTATCGTGAAACTCGTGGGCACGTTCCTCATGCTATCCAAAACCCTGGAACCCGATGGGTCTCAATGCCGATACTTCTTCGTTCTTGTCGGGGATTTCCCTATCGGGAAATCGGCATATGCGATGTCGCGTTTCTTTGGCACCACGAACCTACGAACTCCGATTCGCGATGGCGCTTTCCTCCGTTCCAAGCCCCTTCAGGTTAGCCCCTTCCGCATATGACCTGTCGTTCCACGAGACCACAGCCTACTCCCGTCGGAGTTTCGGACTTCGCGAAAATGATATGCGCGAAACTCGCACCCTCGAAATTTATGATTCTCTGATTTCCGATGCCACCTTGCGTTGACCCCTGCAAAGGTTGACTTCTTCGACACCTGTCCTCCTCTCCAGTGCCTATGGCTCGGACTTCCGTGCGATCGGGAAATCACGATTCCCATTACACAAAATCACGAGGCTCTCCAAGTCCTGAACCCCGATGACATCTGTCTTCTACGGTGACCCTGTAGCTGTGTGTTTGTCGTGATTCGGAGTTTCACGACTCCTGCAGTCACAGTTCTCTCGTCACCGGGAACCCCGATTTTTCGATGAGTCAAGTCCCGATGACTCCCTGACTCCTTCTCTTATTCGCTAGGCTTAAATCCTTCACAACTTTCCCGAGATCTGACGGCTGACGGAACTTCGTCAATCTCCTCTGTGGATCCTAGCCGCCGATCCCTCCTCCTCGAGGATTTCTTAAAATGACTAAGTGTTTCCTCTCGCACTTGCCTTCCACACCTGCACTAAAAACTCTTCCTTGAAATGTTTCACGACACACTTCCTGTGCTCTTCTTTAACGATACCCACAAAGGTTCTAAACCTCCTGAGCTTCTCTACTTTGACTCCTTTAGAGGAATTTATGTGCACCCCTTACGCAATCTTTCAACAACTCCTAAGTGTTGAATTCCTTCGACTCTGCGCACTTCATGTAGCAGCAGTCTTCAATTTCCCTTTTCTCAAATTCGAAACTGAGACTTCTTCTCCTGCCTGCACACTCCTCGCCCGACTTTAACAACTCAATTCCACTCCTGGGTAAATGAGAATAAAGGTTAAACTACTGAACCTTCATCAACGCACTCCTTGCGGATGAATTCAACTGCAAGCTTGGCAGGAATCTCCCGGCTCAGATAGAGAAACAATTGAAACTTATTCTCTTCCCTTTCTGACTTCAGCTAAAACCTGAAATCACATGCACAGCATATACAAAGCAAATGCATCACCAGAAAACAAACATTCATGAGCACATAAACAACATACACAGAGAAACAACACCAGCCATGAATTTGAATCAGAATTCCATTCTATTAATTCAACACATCTGTACATGGGTGTTCTTCACAATTTCCCTGCTTGCTCTTTTCTTCTGAATGCTTGATTCTGAATAATTTTACAATGTACAAGTGAGGGTGTCTATATCTGTTTCCCTCCCAAAATCTAAAACTGTCTAATCTAGAAATAAATCCTATCTACCTGCATTAAATCTATTAAATGCCTTCTATCTAATTCAGACAAGAGCGTATGGCTCGAGGTCTGATACAATATACAAAAGGTGCTTTCATAAATGGTGCATTTATAAATTGGCGCATCCTCTTGAATGAAAATTCAAAAACTTTCTGTTGGCTTGTCCAACTGTTCATTTCCTTCCACGCTGGCTCGCTTGTTGTGGGCGATGCTCCTGCATCATACTCCTCGGCTTGAAAGATTTCATGGGCTCCTGTCCATGAGCTCCTGCACGGTCTGTCCATGCCTTTGAATCACTGCTTCTGTCTCCCAGCTGGCATCCTCCACTGGGTGATTCTTCCATTTGACCAAGTACTCATAGTATTCTTTCCTCCTGGTCTTTTTACCTACTCGCTTGTCCAGTATACGCTCCATCTGTGGCTTCTCTGCAATCGACATCTGCTTCCGCCACTAGAATTCTAGTTTTTCATCACTTCCAGCTCCCATTTCCTTAGCCTTCTATGGATATAAGTCTGAGACATTGAATGTCGGCGATATTCCAATGTCATCCGGCAACTCAATTTCATAAGCATTTTCGCCCAGTTTCTTCAGGACTCTGCATGGCCCAATTTTCTTCATCTTCAGCTTGTTGTATGTTCCCCTTGGGAACCTTTCCTTCCTCAGATGTGCCAGAACTAGATCACCAATTTTGAATTGAATTCGTCTTCGATGTTGATCTGCTCTGCGTTTGTACTCCTGATTTGAATCAACCAGTCACTGATTCACCTTACTGTGAAGTTCTTTCATCACTTCAGCGAACTCTTCAGCACTAGCGCTACTAGTAGCAGTCTGTTCTGAATCTCGCAGTTCAGATACTCCTCTTGGTTGCCTGCCATATACAATTTCAAATGGACTTTTACATGTGCTCCTGTTCACTGAATCATTGTACGCGAAATCTGCCTGTGACACCACGTTATCCCAACTACTGTGGTGCTCTGTCACTAGGCTTCTGAGTAAGTCTCCCAGACTCCTGTTGACCACTTCCGTTTGTCCATCCGTCTGAGGATGATAATCAGAACTAAACGCCAAGTTAGTTCCTAGCTTCTTCCATAGTGTCCTCCAAAAATTCCCTATGAATTTTGTATCCCTGTCCGATACAATGCTTCTCGGCAATCCATGAAGTCTAACAATCTCTTTGAAAAATAGATTTGCGATGTGCGTCGCATCGCTAGTCTTCTGGAATGGAATGAAGTGTGCCATCTATGAAAACCTGTCTACTACTACAAAGACGGAATCAACACCTCTTTGCGTCCTCGACAAACCCAATACAAAATCCATGTTAATTGCCTCCCATGGCCTCCCCGGTATGGGAAATGGCTGATAAAAACCTGCATTCTGCTTTCTACCCTTTGAATGTTGACAAATTCGACACCTGTCAACAAACCTCTTGACATCTGCTCGCATGCCTGGCCAAAAATATGATTCGCTCAGCTTCGCAAAGGTCTTGTCTTGGCCAAAATGTCCTGCCAAGCCTCCACTGTGCTTTTCTTTCATTAAGTTCTCCCTCATGGAGCAATTCGGAATGCACAGTTGATTGCCTCTGAACAACAATACCCCCTGGATCATATAGTCTATCCAAGAACTCTGATCTTTGAGAACTGGATTCTCAACTGCTTCATACGCTTCCCGAAATCTGCATCTCCTGCATACATGTCCCTGAGATTTTCAAAGCCCAATGTTTTGACTCGGAACTCCTGCAGCAACAAACATTTCCTGCTCAAAGCATCAGCCACTTTGTTAGTAGTCCCTGAAATGTGTTTAATTACAAATGTAAAATTCTACATATACTCTACCCATTTTGCATGTTTCTGATTCAGCTTCTCCTGCTGAGTCACAAACTGTAATGCATGATTATCACTATACAGAACAAATTCCTTCGGGATCAAATAATGCCTCCACTTCTTCAACGCATGTATGATAGCATAAAACTCTTTATCATACGTGGAGTACTTCAGTTTTGCTTCATCCAGCTTCTCGCTGAAATAGGCAACTAGTCTGTCTTCCTGGCTTAAGACCGCTCCTATGGCGTATCCGCTTGCATCACATTTCACCTGAAATGTCTTCTTAAAATCTGGAAACACCAACACTGGTTGCTCTGTGATCTTTCGCTTCATCAGATTGAAGCTCTTCTCAGCCTCTTCAGTCCAATGAAAAGACTTATGTCGCTTCTTCACTGTATCCATCATCGCTGCACTAATTCCACTTAAATTCCTAATGAACTTTCAGTAGAAACTAGCCAAACCATGGAAACTCCTCATCTCAAAAACATTTCTGGGTGATGGCCAATTTTTAATCACTTCCACCTTACTTGGATCCATTTTTAATTCATTCGCCGAAATGATGAACCCCAAGTAAATGAGCTCTGTTTTCATGAATGAAGATTTCTTCATGTTTATCAACAGCTTCTCCTGCTGTAGCTTTCTCATCACAATGGCCAAATGTTTCAAATGTTCAGCCTTTGTCTTGCTGAAAATCAGTATATCATCCAGATATACGACAACAAATTTCCCGATGAACTCCTTCAGGACTTCATTCATCAATCTCATGAATGTGCTAGGTGCATTTGTCAAACCAAACTGCATGACTATCCATTTGTACAAACCTTCATTTGTCTTGAATGCTGTCTTCCATTCATCACCTTCCCTCATGCGAATCTGATGATATCCGCTTTTCAAATCTATCTTTGAAAAATAATTTGCCCCACTCAGGCAATCCATCAGATCATCCATTCTCAACAGTGGAAATCTGTACCTGATGGTAATTTTGTTGATCACTCTTGAGTGGGTGAACATTCTCCAGCCTCCATCTTTCTTCGGACTAAGCACGGTCGGAACAGCGCACAGACTCATACTTTCTCTGACCAATCCATTGTCCAACAACTCCTGGACCTGCTTCTTGACCTTCTCATTTTCTTGTGGCGTCAATCTGTACGCAGCCTTGTTCGGTAAACTGGCTCCTGGTATGAGATCAATATGATGACTCACACTCCTCATTGGTGGTAATGAATGAGGTAATTCGTCCACGATGATGTCAGCGAACTCCTCCAGCAGTTCCTGAATTTCATCTGGTAAGTTGTCCACTCTTGTGCTAGTCAGAACAATCCTCAGCTTTCTGACAACAAAGAATTGTGGATCTTCCTTCTTCTCCATCTTTGTAAGAAGCTCCTTCCCACTCATGAGAATTATTGTGTTGTTTACTTCCGGTTTCACCTCCTTATCCTTTATCGGAAGCAACCTATGTGTTCTCCCATTTTTCTCCAGGGTATATGTGTTCATTCTCCCATTATGAACTACATTTATGTCATATTGCCACGGTCTACCCAGTAATAAATGGCATACATCCATGGGAATAACATCACACAAGATTTTATCATTATACCCACCTATTTTGAATTCAACCAAGCATTGTTTCGTAACACTCACCTGGTGTCCTTTCTGTAGCCATGAAACTCTATATGGACTCGGGTGATCAGTCGTTTCCAGCTCTAATTTCTCCACCATCTCGGTCGAAACGAGATTGTCTGTGCTACCACTATCCACAATAACCTTGCATTTCCAGTCCTTGGCTTTGCAAGATGTCCTGAACAATCTGGTCCTTTGTACTGAGTCCTCCACCTCTTTCCCAGGTGTTAAGAGAATTTTACACATCATCAACGACCTCCCACTGTCTGCATCTTCATTCTCAACATCACGCCTCTGCGCTTCAGCGATGTGAGCTTCTTCGATGTCCTTCTTTTTCTCTGGACACTCGAATGACTTGTGCCCATTTTTCCCACATGTGAAACAAGTGATGATTCCACCTCGGCCTCTTCCTCTACCTCGAGTACAAGGAAAAGTGTTTGCGTCAGCATAACCACCACCCTGCTCTGTATGTTGCCCACTCTGTTCAGCATATTATTGTCCTTGTTGTGAGGTTCCACCTCTCTCAACCTTACCCTAAGGCTTCTTCCATTCCTCCTTGGGCTTCTGATATTTCTCCTGGGAAACTATCTTGCCCCTGGGCTGACTCTTGCCTCGCCCTCGCTGTCCTTGCTTTCGGCTCAGCTTTTCTTCGGCTTTCAGAGCCATCTGATAAGCATCCTCAACTGTTCGGATGGTTTCCATACTTAATTCATCCTGAATTTCATACCTCAGGCCATTTATATACCTGGCAACTTTTTCATCATCGCTCTCTCGATGACCTGCTCTGATATTGAGCTTATAGAATTCCTCGGTATACTCCTTTACCATCATCAACTTCTGTCTCAGGTTCTACATCCTCCTGAACAGTGTGATCCGATAATCCCTTGGGATGAACTTTGCCTTCATCTTTGAAATCATTCGATCCCAGTTTTTGATCTTTTGCTTACCTTTGGAACGCCTATCTGCTTGAAGCTCGTCCCACCATAATGCTGCATGTCCTTTCAGTTTAGTGACAGCATGCCTTACCTTTTTATCTTCTTCGATGTCTTCATAATCGAAGTAAGTATCAAGAGCTCGAATCCAATCCAGAAGCTCTTCTGCATCCAGGCTTCCTTCATAGACTGGAATGTCCATTTTTGTCTTTGAACTCATTCGAGCGATAGCTTTGATCAGCCGTTCGGTTGATGCGTCTTCTGCTGTGACCTCTTCTTCATGTCCAGCTTCCTCTTCAACTTCAGAATCACTAATATCCCCAGCATTAACTCTGCGTCTCTGAGCTGTCTCCATATCCTCGAGTCTTGTTCGGAGATATCGCATTTGTCTCTCCATTTCTGGATTTCCTGCCGGCCTGCCTCTTCTTCTCACCTCCCTATCCTCTGGGTCAGGTGGTTGTCTCTCCCTTCTGGGTGGCATGGCGAATTCTTCTTCCTCCCTGTTGTAGAAAACAAAGAGTAAATCCCTTGCTCTGATACCACTCTGACGCAGCACGCACCACCCAACACGCGTGCTACTACCAGGACCTTCTTCTTCATGGGCCCGAAGAGCTAAAATACTCTTCTTGTCCCTTATCGGGACCTCTTCAATACCCACAGAACTCTCTCCCTGCGACCTCCCCTTTATCTTATCGGGAAATCGGGTTTCATGTTATCGCAAAACTCATGGGCACGTTCCTCGTGCTATCCAAAACCCCGGAACCCGATGGGTCTCAATGCCGATACTTCTTCGTTCCTGTCGGGGATTTCCCTATCGGGAAATCGGCATATGCGATGTCGCATTTCTTTGGCACCACGAACCTCCGAACTCTGATTCACGATGGCGCTTTCCTCCACTCCAAGCCCCTTCAGGTTAGCCCCTTCCGCATATGACCTGTCGTTCCATGAGACCATAGCCTGCTCCTGTCGGAGTTTCTGACTTCGCGGAAATGATATGCGCAAAACTCGCACCCTCGAAATTTCCGATTCTCCGATTCCCGATGCCACCTTGCATTGACCCCTGCAAAGGTTGACTTCTCCGACACCTGTCCTCCTCTCTAGTGCCTATGGCTCGGACTTCCGTGTGATCAGGAAATTGCATTTTGGGAAATCGCGATTCCCGTTACACAAACTCACGAGGCTCTCCAAGTCTCGAACCCCGATGACATCTGTCTTTTGCGGTGACCCTATAGCTGTGTGTTCGTCGTGATTCGGAGTTTCGCGACTCCTACGGTCACAGTTCTCTCGTCACCGAGAACCCCGATTTTACGATGAGTCAAGTGCCGATGACTCCCTGACTCCTTCTCTTATTCGCTAGGCTTAAATCCTGCGCAACTTTCCCAAGATCTGACGGCTGACAGAACTTCGTCAATATCCTCTGTGGATCCTGGCCGTCGATCCCTCCTCCTCGAGGATTTCTTAAAATGACTAAGTGTTTCCTCTCGCACCTGCCTTCCACACCTACACTAAAAACTCTTCCTTGAAATGTTTCATGACACACTTCCTGTGCTCTTCTTTGACGATACTGTTAGCGTCAGAAGTCACTCCTGGATTTCTTGCAGGAGCAGAGCCTGACACCCATCAGTTTAATGTCACGATTTGTTTGAAGAGGGGTGATCAAATGGAAGCAAACTCGAAACAATATCGTCTCAACTCAAAAACTAGGCCAGGCGTGCACGGGCGAGTGAGGTCTTAGATAAACTTCAAACAGTGAGTCGTAGTAAGGGTGAGTAGGGGGAAGAATTGCATGAGAAAAGTGCGAAGGTATATCATAAACATCAGGTTTGTAACAGACTGGAGAAGAAAGCATTCGAACGCAATATCCTCTAACATTCAAACATAGAAGACCAGAGAATACAATAATGTCACAACAAATCCTTTATCATAACATAACTGCAACAATCCACGCGAATCATTCGATCATGAACTCTCTGATATGAGATGAAAACATAGATGGAAAAAGGAGAACTGTTTGTCATAAAACAAGAAATCTCAAACACAGATACACAACCCAGAGAACTAGAATGTTGCTGAAACTTTACAGTCGAGAGCTTAGCTCTACCATCGATAGATACAAAAATGGCGAAAACGCCCTCATATACTCAGAACAACAACAACAACGGAATCGAGACATTGCATTGAAAGATTTGCGTCTGCATGGCTGCTGACAGTCAACATCTGAAAGATCGTGCAACTTATGTCAGACGCAATCTAATTCTTGACAGTTCCAACAGCGAATCGACGTGTCTTTAATTCATTACCGTGCTTTCCCATTATGGCAGAGGCGATGTCTAACCACCACCAACCGCTTCAATAACTGCTTCATCGGGATTGAGGATGGCCCAACCAACTTGGCACCTTCGGGACATGGAGGGCCTCCCATGCTGCCACCTGGAATAACTGACTGGCTTAAAGAATAGGCGTGGAGACTAGCGCGGAAGATGGGGCACAGGAACGGAGTGATGGGTCCGGAACAGCGGGGATTGGAGTAAGAAGCGATGAGGGAGCGAGAGAGGTTGTAGGGGAGACACGTGGCAAAAGGTGATAAGCTGAGGAGGCAGGAGAGGAGATGTGATGGACACATTTTAGTGGGAGGCTGACGTGGAGGGAAAGAGACACGTGGCAGGTGGTGAGTGGATGATGAGATGGGGAAAGGACCACCTGGACTAAAGAGTGGAGGAGGACAAATGACACATGGCAATAGGGGAAAGGTGGTTCTGGAAGATGACATGATGAGGGAAGGGCTCACGCTGGCTAAACATAGACCAGCTGAGAAGGACGGGATTGTTCAAGCGCCATTGATCCGGACGCACTGATCTTGGCCGTCGGAAAGCTGCACGCCCAATTCCGTACCCCCCCCCCCTCCGCTTAAAGGTAGAAAGGCAGGGGGGTCTGGAATTGCCTTTATCGCCATTGATCCGGGCGCTACGATCGAGGTCGTTGAAGAGATGCGCTCCTAATTCTGGACCCCCCCCCCCTCCGCTTAAAGGTAGAAAGGCGGGGGGGTCCGGAATCTCATATATGCCGTTGATTTGGGCGTGCGGATGCACACCGTCTAGATCCGTTCACTGCTTACCACGAGAACATTTACATCTGAACTTAGGACTAGTGGGTTTTTAACCCATTCCTTTGCATTCTAACCCCCCTTATAAGAAATATCGTTAACATTTGGATCCATGGGGGATAGAGTCATCCCTGTGATGCTCTAAGAACATTTTTGCAGATTCAGTGCCTTGCTGTTGGGCTATGGATTCATTTATTAAACTGAAAACAAAAACAAAAAACAATATTTACAAAAACAAAAGAGCCGACTGTGGCTCACAGAAAACATTTTTTCAAGAAATGCCCATTCACTGGGCCACTAAAAACTTCTTCGCCTTCCAGATCCTGCAACCTGTAAGTGTTGTTTGGAAATACTTCAAGGATCCTGAAAGGTCCCAACCAGAGGGCATCAAATTTACTGTGCTTGCCCCTGTCCTGCATGGGTGCGTCCCATTTGAGCACCAGGTCACCCTGCTCGAATTCTTTCTTTCTGCTCTTTCTGTCAAAAGCCTATTTGATCTTCTGTTGATGACTGTAGGCCCTATCCATGACCTGTTCTCTGATCTGCTACACTTCCACCATCTGATGGATCCTTCTGACCACATGGTTGGGCTCTCCTTCAAAGTCTTGGAGGAAATTCGCCACAGATAAGGCGAGTTGAGTGGGGAAAACAACCTCTATTCCGTAAACCAGTTGGAAAGGTGAGATACCCAGTGATTTCTTTGTTGTTACCCGATTAGCCCAAAGAGAAAATTTGAGTTTTGAGTCCCAGGCCCTTTTATTGTCCTCCAGTAGCTTTTTGATAAGATTGATTAGGCTTTTATTAGAGGACTCTGCCAGTTCGTTTCCTTGAGGATAGTATGGAGTAGAGTGAACCAGTGAAATTCCAAATTGTTCACAGAACCTGACCAGAGGCTCAGCCCTGAAGGGGGCGGCATTGTCAGTGACAATCCTGCTTGGGCAGCCAAATCTGGCTATGATGTCTTCCAAGAGGCTGATGATTACTTTTTGAGAAGTGCTCCTGGTGGGGACAACCTCTATCCACTTGGTGAAATAATCAGTTGCAGTGAGGATCCATCTGTGCTGGCCACTTGAGGGAGGATGAATCTCTCCAATGAAATCCAATCCCCACTGCTGAAAGGGTGCTGACACCACGACAGGCTTTAATGGTAGAGATTTGAGCTGCTGCTTACCGGAGAACTTCTGGCATTTGACGCAAGCTCTGACTTCTCTGCAGACATCAGAGAACAAAGTAGGCCAGTAATACCCAGCTCAGAGGATTTTGTGGGCTGTGGTCTTCCAAAAATGATGACATCCGCAGAGACCACTATGGAAATCGAACATCACCTTCTGGGCTTGCTGCGGGTCCAGACATCTTAATAGTATCCCCAGAGGGTCTTTCCAATATAAGGCTTGGTCAACGAGACAATACCTGACCGCTTTGAGCTTTAAAGCTCTGGCCCTACTTTTTCCCAATCCATCAGGGGGCTTTAATTCTTGCAGAAAGTACAAGATATCTCTGTACCAGGGACATGCTGCTAGTGGTATGATGGTCTGAGAACTTCTGCCGGATGACTTAGCTTTCTCATTGATGAAGTTAATCCCCAAAGCCTTGCAATTGGATTCAACCAGCAGCTTGGCCAAACCTTGCCCCTTTATCAATTTGGTGGGTTTAATCTCTAGGTCAAATTCCAGGATCTTGGCGATCCATTTACCCCTTCTCCCGTCTATGTCAGGCTGTATAAGAATGTCCTTCACAGAGGTTGAAGGGACATAGGCAGTGATTTTTGAGTGCAAGACATAGATCCTAAAAGCTTTGAGATCTTTCACCAATGCATAGGCCTGCTTCTCCATGATCTCATATCTGAGTTCAACATCTCTCAACGCCTTGCTGTAGAAAGCAATAGGCTACTCTCGTCCTTTATCATTTTTCTGCAACAAGATTGCTGGTACCGAGTCATCAGAAGGAAACGAGAAAATCAGGAAATCTTTAGAATAATCGGGACTGATTAGCACAGGTGCCTCAGTCAACTCTCTCTTTATTTGGGCAAAATATTCCCTGGGTTCGGCAATCCATTTCACTTCATTACCCTTTCTGAGCATGGCTGTAATGTATTTCACCAGCTCGGCAAAGTTTGAGACGAATCTCCTTAGAAAGTTAACCTTCCCCAAAAATGCCTGAACTTCCTTCTTAGACCTGGGAAGTGACAGGGTCTGGAGTGCCTCTACCCTGCTAGGGTCAATCCTTACTCCTTCTGCTGACACTATATGACCTAACAGCTTCCCCTCCTTCATAGCAAACAATGATTTTTTGGGGTTTAAAGATAGGCCATACCTTCGACACTTCAGGAAAACTCTTTTCAAGTGGTAGCAATGCTCTTTGTCTGTCTTAGAGAAGACTGTGATGTCATCCAGATATATCACCACAAACTAGTCCTTTTCCCCGATGAAGGCTATGTCCATGGCTCGCTGAAATGTTTCTCCTGCATTCATCAGCCCAAAAGGCATTTTGGCATACATGAATGTGCCCCAAGGAGTGGTGAAGGTTGTTTTTTCTCTGTCCTCAGGCATGACTGATATCTGATTGTATCCAGAGAAACCATCAATCATGGATATTCTAGATGCATCGGTTACCCTCTGCAGTATGTGTTCCATGTTGGGCAGGGGGTAATTGTCCTTCCTGGAGCTTCTATTCAGGTTCCTGAAATCAACGCAGAGTTTGATTTCCCCACTTTTCTTTCTCACTGGGACCAAATTGGCCACCCACTCAGAATATCTCAAGGGGACAATGATCTAGGCATCCAGCAGTTTCTTTACCTCTTTCTCCATAACAGGTAGCAGCATGGGATTTATCTGTCTCAGCTTCTGCTTGAATGGCTTAGCCTCCTCTTTTAGTGGGATCTTGTGCTCAATGACTGATGTGTCATATGTCTTAAGGTCTTCGTAGGTCCATGCGAACACATCAGCAAACTCCTTCAGCAACTTAGTATATTCGACCCTCTGCTCCTCGGTCAAACTCCTTGACAGCCTGACAAACTTGGGCTCCTCAGGTGTGCCTATGTTGCACTCAGCTATGTCATCATCATCACTTGAAACTTTCCCCTTCACTGCTACATCATTTCCATCGAACAATCTTTCTAATGGGACAAGTCCCCTCGGAATGTAATTGCCCGGTAGTTGAATAATCTGGTGATCAGCAATTCTATTTAAAAAACCCCCAGGGTGATGGTCACCTTCCATGTCGGGATCTTCATCTATGTGCAATGCAGAAAAGTCATCGATGGATTGGAGGAATTTCTCGATTTCCTGATCATCTTCAAACACCTTCCAGTGTTTGACATTGTCTGGTACAGAGGGCCTATATTTTATCTCAACATCGAATCTGACCACAGGCGATGAAGGAACTTCGAGCAAGCTAGCTGTGACAGCTAAAAAATCAGCTGAAGCATTTTCCTCCCTTGGAATATAAGAAATATTAAAAGCCAGGAAGAAATTATCAACTAGGTCCCATACCTCATTTCTGTAACTCCTGAGCCAAGGATTCTTAGCCTGATAAACGTTTTTTACCTGCTGAATGATCAACTCTGCATCTCCAAACACGGTCATCTCCTTAATTCCCATTTCCTTGGCAGCTCTTAATCCCAAAACCAGAGCTTCATACTTTGCCACGTTGTTGGTGATTTCGAATTCCAGCTTGTATGACAAAGATATGGTCTCTCGACAGGGTGATATGAATACCACTCCGACACATACGCCTATACTGGAGGAAGCTCCATCAAAGAACATATTCCAAACAGAGGTGGTTGGAGGGGGTGTCTCCTGATTAAGAATGGGCTTCTTTCTGATCTGTAAAGGAGCCTCAGGGGTGTGGGTGAGCTGCAGTAAACTGGAGCCTAAATTAGTGTCCAACGCATAGATGGGATGGTTGGTAGGGTTGGCTTCATCACTAATTATGTAGGCCAGTTGGGCTTCCCTGTACAACCTCCTGTGTTCCCCCCTGAAGACTGGAATGGTGGTGTATGTGAGGTCCATATGCAAGGTTCCCCCCAGTCTTTTTATCCAAGATCTTGACAACAACATGCCAAACTTGGGGGGAACATCAGCCACTACAATATCCATGACCATACTCTTCATGGGCAGCTGAAACAAAGAAACTACTAGGTCCTTGATAACTCCCAAACATTGTACCCTCCTGGAGTCAAAATAATAGAGGTCATGATAAGCTCGGGTGACTTCTAGTCCCAACTGTTCCATGACAGTTTTGGGCATGAGGTTGTGAGAGTCCCCTGAATCCATAAGGCAATTATGAAATACTTTATCATGTATGTTCAGGGATGTGTAGAAGGGAGGGGATGAATCATCTCTATCTTCTACCATGGGACCTAGGACAACTGTAGGCCTTTCATCTTGGAGGTTTATGGAGTCTGTGAGTGGGTATGAGGCTTCAGATTTCAACAGCTCAGAGAAGCGTTTTTTGAATTCCCCATGTCTAATTAACTCAGTGAGTGGCACAGGAATTCTGATCTTTTGGATCTCATGTTCGAAATTGAAAGAAGATATAGGCCTTGGGTTTTCTCTAACTTCAGGAACATGATTATGGACAATGGGAGAGGGAGATTGATCCTTCTTACCTCTGTGAGCGTCTTCTACTTCATTAGCAGGTTTGTCTATTCTAGTGGAATGCTCAGGAACATTAGGTGTTTCTGCCTTTTTGTTGGACCTCAGGTTGTACCTGCCTCGACCGCTGGTAGCTTTGTCTCCCTTGCTCAATTCATTTAGCTAACTGTCCATGAGGGACTCTTCATAGGCTGTCCGAGTGAGATGAGGAAAAGGAGGAGTGTCTTCTAAGCAGTGGATTTCAGGATCAAGCTCATCTGTTTCTCTTTCCTCCTCATCGGCCACCAGATTGTTCTGAAAAGGGGCCTGAATTCTCTGGTCTTCTCTGTCTCTTCCCCTTTCCCTGTGTATAGTTGGGGGAGCCACATTATTATTTGGCCTCCTGAAACCTCCTTTATTTTTGGTGTTCTGAGGGCCCTTATACATTTTCTTCCTTTCCACCTTCAATCTTTCCACCCCTTCGGTCAGAAACTTCATCATCTCGGTCAGCTCATTCACTTGAGGGTGGGGCAACAATGGGACAGAAGTTGAGGCTTCGGGTCTTCCCTTTCTTCTATCTGTGTCAGCTTTGTTCCTCAGTCTGTCAGCTGCTAATATGTTGGATTCCACTTCTACGGCAACGTCTTGCATTTGAGCTAAGGAGGTAGCTCTTCTTTCTCTCAATAGCAAGCAGAAATCAAGATCGAATGCACCAACATATGAAATTTGGGCAGAGGCTTCTTAGGGATTTATCTCTGCAGGAATATTATTGTACATCTTATTAAATCTTTTGGAGAATTCAGAGACAGACTCTCCTTCCATTTTCCTCAAAGACCCAAACTCTGTCATGTAATACATGAAATCTTTTCTATCCCCCCACTGCCTTATGAAAATGTTATCCAAGGCTTCAATGCCAGCGATAGATCCAGGGGCCAATCCTCTGAACCATTTCCTCACCTCTCCATCCAGGCTCTGGACAAAAACTCTCATCCAGACATCTTCATTCTCGATATTCAAGTTTTCTGCGTAACTGTAAAAAGCAGCTAGATGCTCTTCAGCAGTTACGTCCCCTTCCCCAGTGAACTTGGGCATATATTTCAAATAATCTCCAGTAGGGAGGGGATTCATAGGATGTGGTAGGATTAAAGGAGCATATCTAGCAGTGACTATGGCATCCATTCTATTCAGAGGGGGATTAGCACCAGCCATAGGGGTATTAGGTAGAGGAGAACTCGGAGGAGAAGGAGTGTGGACTGGAGATGTGGGAAAAGAGGTTCTTGGAGGAGACAACAGAGAAAACAGAGAGAGAGCCAAGGGACTTGAGTGTGCAGACGCTTCTCTCTGTACAGTAGTAGCAATAAAAGGAGGGGTGGTGAAACCTTCAGAGGGTTGAGGTCTATGTTGAGGCACAACTTCCAGGGAGGGGGGAGTGACAAGGATCTCTCTTTATGATACCAGACCAGGAGGAGAAAACTCAGCAGGAACACTCCCGAAGTTCAGAAAACGAGAAACCTCAGAGGAAGGACGACTAGGAAGTTGAGCACAAGAAAATGGAGTTCTTATAGAAGGGGATGGCGTATTACCTGTTTCGGTGATGGAAGCTTCTTTTGCAGAGCTCTTTCCCTTTCTGCACACTGCTTCTGAGTCAGCTTCTGGTGTAGCTAAAGGCAAGTGTGGATTAGACCTCGTGTGTCTGCCTCTCAAAGCCACAATTGATAGAGCAGGTTCTCCTCAGCAGAGTCGTCACAATGGAGTCGCCAGGTGCACAGTAGCAATCTTCAAGTTTTGATATCTGATGCACCTTCAGAATCAGTTGATCTTTGTCGTTCAAATCCGGGGAAAATATTCAACTTCGTCCCCGGCAACGGCACCAGAAATGTTAGCGTCAGAAGTCACTCCTGGATTGCTTGCAGGAGCAGAGCCTGACACCCATTAGTTTAATGTCACGATTTGTTTGAAGAGGGGTGATCAAATGGAAGCAAACTCAGAACAATATCGTCTCAACTTAGAAACTAGGCCAGGCGTGCACGGGCGAGTGAGGTCTTAGATAAACTTCAAACAGTGAGTCGTAGTAAGGGTGAGTAGGGGGAAGACTTGCATGAGAAAAGTGCGAAGGTCTATCATAAACATCAGGTTTGTAACAGACTGGAGAAGAAAGCATTCGAACGCAATATCCTCTTACATTCAAACACAGAAGACCAGAGAATACAATAATGTCACAACAAATCCTTTATCATAACATAACTACAACAATCCACGTGAATCATTCGATCATGAACTCTCTGATATGAGATGAAAACATAGATGGAAAAAGGAGAATTGTTTGTCATAAAACAAGAAATCTCAAACACAGATACACAACCCAGAGAACTAGAATGTTGCTGAAACTTTACAGTCGGGAGCTTAGCTCTACCATCGATAGATACAAAAATGGCAAAAACACCCTCATATACTCAGAACAACAACAACAGTGGAATTGAGACATTGCATTGAAATATTTGCGTCTGCATGGATTCTGATAGTCAACATCTGAAAGATCGTGCAACTTATGTCAGACGCAATCTAATTCTTGACAGTTCCAACGACGAATCGACGTGCCTTTAATTCATTGCCGTGCTTTCCCATTATGGCGGAGGCGATGTCTAACCACCACCAACCACTTCAATAACTGCTTCATCGGGATTGAGGATGGCCTGGCCAACTTGGCACCTTCAGGACGTGGAGGGCCTCCCGCGCTGCCACCTGGAATAACTGACTGGCTTAAAGAATAGGCGTAGAGACTAGCGCGGAAGATGGGGCACAGGAACGAAGTGATGGGGCCGGAACAACGGGGAGTGGAGTAAGAAGTGATGAGGGAGTGAGAGAGGTTGTAGGGGAGACACATGACAAAAGGTGATAAGCTGAGGAGGCAGGAGAGGAGATGTGATGGACACATTTTAGTGGGAGGATGACGTGGAGGGAAAGAGACACGTGGCAGGTGGTGAGTGGATGATGAGATGGGGAAAGGACCACCTGGACTAAAGAGTGGAGGAGGACAAATGACACATGGCAACAGAGGAAAGGTGGTTCTGGAAGATGACATGACGAGGGAAGGGCTGATGCTGGCTAAACATAGACCAGCTGAGAAGGAAGGGATTGTTCAAGCACCGTTGATCCAGGCGCGCTGATCTTGGCCGTCAGAAAGCTGCACGCCCAATTCCGGACCCCCCCCCCTCCGCTTAAAGGTAGAAAGGCAGGGGGGGTCCGGAATTTCCTTTATCGCCATTGATCCGGGTGCTACGATCGAGGCCGTCGAAGAGATGCGCTCCCGATTCCGGACCCCCCCCTCCACTTAAAGGTAGAAAGGCGGGGGGGGGTCCGAAATCTCATATATGCCGTTGATTTGGGCGCGCATATGCATGCCGTCCAGATCCATTCACTACTTACCACGGGCACATTTACATCCGAACTTAGGACTAGTGGGTTTTTAACCCATTCCTTTGCATTCTAACCCCCCTTACAAGAAATATCATTAACATATACCCACAAAGGTTCTAAACCTCCTGAGCTTCTCTACTCTGACTCCTTCAGAGGAATTTATACACACCCCTTGCGCAATCTTTCAACAACTCCTAAGTGTTGAATCCCTTCGACTCTGCGCACTTCCTGCAGCAGCAGTCTTCAATTTCCCTTTTCTCAGATTCAGAACTGAGACTTCTTCTCCTGCCTGCGCACTCCTCGCCCGGTTTTAACAACTCAATTCCACTCCTGGGTAATGAGAATAAAGGTTAAACTACTGAGCCTTCATCAACGCACTCCTTGCGGATGAATTCAACTGCAAGCTTGGCAGGAATCTCCCGGCTCAGATAGAGAAACAATTGAAACTTATTCTCTTCCCTTTCTGACTTCAGCTAAAACCTGAAATCACATGCACAGCATATACAAAGCAAATGCATCACCAGAAAACAAACATTCATGAGCACATAAACAACATACACAGAGAAACAACACCAGCCATGAATTTGAATCAGAATTCCATTCTATTAATTCAACACATCTGTACATGGGTGTTCTTCACAATTTCCCTGCTTGCTCTTTTCTTCTGAATGCTTGATTCTGAATAATGTTACAATGTACAAGTGAGGGTGTCTATATCCGTTTCCCTCCCAAAATCTAAAACTGTCTAATCTAGAAATAAATCCTATCTACCTGCATTAAATCTATTAAATGCCTTCTATCTAATTCAGACAAGAGCGTATGGCTCGAGGTCTGATACAACATACAAAAGGTGCTTTCATAAATGGTGCATTTATACATTGGCGCATCCTCTTGAATGAAAATTCAAAAACTTTCTGTTGGCTTGTCCAGCTGTTCATTTCCTTCCATGCTGGCTCGCTTGTTGTGGGTGATGCTCCTGCATCACAATCCCTTTAAGGATGAGGTATTATGTGATGTTTCCTCACTGGAAGTTTGTGATGTTCTCTTAGGCCAGCCATATATGTGGAAGCGTCATGTTGTTTATGAGTCTTGATCCCATAACATCATTTTTACTTTGGGAGGTCAAATTTATAGGATACCAGAAGTAATTTCGACTACTGTCCTGACAAAACAATGATGCAAAGTAATCTCTCATACTGCAAAGTTTAGCCTCTTCACAATCTGTTCATAAGTAAAATAGAAGGACATTGCAACCACTGTAGCGTTGGACCAATACCTTTTTATCCAACAGAACCAAATCGAAAAGATTGTAGAAGAGAAGAAAGATATTCTTACTACACCTATGGAGGTGCCTCCACACTACCCAGTCAAGCAAAGTTATAACAGATCCCTTCATATTCCTCATGTTGCATCTTCACCGACAGAGTCCTCCCACACTCAAGTAGATCATGCAACTAGATTGGTTGAACAGGTCCAACCCCTCCAACAACAGGTTCATAACAACCTTCAACAAGCTAAGCAGGACAACTTCTTTAGCAAGGCAAGCAACTCACCAAGGTTTAGATTCGGCAAAAGCTTGCCTGAGAACTTGACACAATGGAGACCATTTCTTCCTAAAGGGGGAGGATTGATCCAGGTGGATATCGGTGGCCAACCACCTATTCCACTGGCTCAAAATGCAGTTTTTCGCCTTGGAAATTTTTCTATGGTTTTTCGAGTCCCAAACTTCTAGGGTCGTTTTGAGGCCCTAAATGAAATTTAGGCCATCGACAAGTTGACATATCAACTACCCCCATCGGGGCATGTTTCCATCCTCATACACACTTTCTAACGTGGACTAATTCCAATCCACTTAGTGTGTTCTTGGAGGCACAATGCCTAAGTTCAAGACCACTGTCACCTTGACTTGAACTTCTTCCGTCTAGGATTACTCCTAGGGAAGCCAAGGGGGGTATACCCTAGTTACTATGTGAGTTAAAAGATTAATTCTAGGAGTTAATTTTAATTAGTTAAAGGTTGAGGGGAATCTAGCCTAAATGAGAGGCAAACAATGCAAAGTGAAAATTTCAATGAAATGAAGCCCCTCACCTAAGACAACTAAGACTAGTGCCTAATGTTTGGAAAAGGGATCAACTAAAAGTTACAACAAGAGAATAGAAAGAAAGACCTTACAAAAGATTACAACTAGATACAGAAGAATTACTTTGCAAGATTTAACAATTGAATTAGATACAATGAAATAAGGCAACTATCTACACAAGCTAGAATGCAAATAATAACTAAAATATACAACAATATACAACTATCAACAAAGAAAGGAAAAAGCACTAATTATATCTAGCTTGAGGCAACAATGAACTAACTTGATTTGATTATGCATGGAAGGAAAATATAACTCAAGATAACACCCACAACACAACACAACAATTAAACAAACCCAAACAATGAAGTTCCCCACAAGGTGCGCAACTTCAAGGGGTTATTCAACGGCTCCAATACACAACTTCAAAATAGAAAGAATACACCAAAAGAGATCCTCCAAGGGCTAATGCGCAACTCAATATGGACAAAGATAAGCAAGTAAAAAGCCTCCACGAGCAAGAGATGCGCAACTTCTAATTTCACTAGGTAACCATCCACAAGTGCTGAATAAAATGCTTGGGAAATAACTTGAAATTAAAATGCTTGCATGAATTATAGAGCATGAACCATAAAAGTATATTATGAAGTTAAGTCAAGGTGAATTGTGGATAAATTTTAGGATTAAGGTTGATTAAGTGAAGTGTGAATCCTAAACTATGTGACTTCCCTAAAACTCTCCCCTCTTATACCAAAAATACTACTGGGTGCTCAATAAGTAAGCCAAACAAGGCCTTACCCTAGCTCCACAGGTCAATCTGGGAAACAAGGGGGACACCTAGTGCCGTGAGACCATCCCTTATCTAGCACCCCCTGTCACCTCCACAAGATCCCTTTTCAATGACAAAGTTTGGACAGTGATAGGTGTTCTAATTAAACTAGTTTAATTGAAGCCCCTAAGGATTTAAGATTGATTGAACCTTAAAGATTGATTAAGTTAAGTCAAGTGCTTGACAAAAGTAAATTGCAAGAAAGTAAAAGTACTTGAAAGTAAAGTAACTTGCAATGACTTGAAAGAAATATTAGATTGCTTGAAGGAAATGTAAATACTTGAACTTGAACACAAAGTAAATACTTGAAAGGAAATGGAATGCTTGAAAAGAATACACAAGTAAATTACTATTCCTCCATGGGCTTAAGAAAATAAAGATGATAATCTTCTAAGATCTCAAGATAATCAATGAACATAAGCAATAGAAGCAAGCTAGCATCAATTATTTACCTAGATTTACAGTTTAGCATAGTTGGTTTGGCCAAACACTATGTTAAGTGTAGGCAAACAAAAAAATGAAATAAAGACTTGAAATTAAATCTTAACTACTTGCATCCACAACAAGTGCACAAGGTGGAGGACAAAGCTTACCGGTTTTATGCCCAAGTGGGTGAAAAATAAATGACTTTGAAATAAAAAGAACTTGGAAATGAAATGGATCCTAGCCACACAACCTTGTCTTAAGGACACGTGGGGCAAATAAGAAAATAAATACAATGATGAAATACAATGCTAACAACTAGCCATATGATTTAACATGGTTGGCTTGTCCAAACTCTATGCTAGGTGTAGGCAAACTAAGAAATAGAAATTGCATAAATTTACAAAACTTAAAGAAGTGCAAGACAAAAAGACTATCTTTGGGCTTGCTTACAATGAATAGAAGAGGAAGAAGTGTTGGAATGTGTTACCCCAACTTGGGAGGTTGTTCTTTGACTTGTAGGTGCCCCAAATGGGTTGTAGATCCTCCTTTATGTCACCAACCTACAAAAAACTAGCAAGCAAAAACTTGTTGGAAATGTTGTAAAATGTGACAAAAACTCAAAAATTTTATGTTAGTTACAATAGAAAATTTCTACAGAAAAAATCAGCATACAAAAACAATTTTAAAACTCAATGGAAATGTACAAAAAGAGAAAGAAGAAAATTTAGAGGCCCAAAATGGGTGAGGAAGACAAGTTTCCAAATCTGAAACAAGTCTTTCAAACCCTTGAAGTGACCTGCAAATATTTGTGAGAAAACTACAAAAATGGAGCAAAGGGTGAGTAGATATATGAGAGAATACAAAATATTTTGTAAATATATAAACTACTCACTTAGATCTACAATAATACTATTGCAAATCTACCCAAGTAAAATACTTTGCTTGGGATCTCTACTCTAAATTTGAAAAACAATTGCATACACAAATGAAAAATCAAGCAATATCAGCTCAAATAAAAGATGCACCAAGAAGATTCTTAACACACCATTGTCCTCCAAAGCTTTCTTTATTGATATGGAAAAGATTGTTGCAAATACTTGCAACAAGCTTCTCACCAAAACTAGAGAAAAAATGAGAGATAGAAGAGAATGAGAGGGATGGGAGAAATTTGAGCATAGTAATAGTAGGCAAAGAATAGATGAGAAATGATGAGGGGAGGGCCTTTATTTATACTTGGGAAGAAAGAGTTACCCCTCTTGGATGCTTTCCAAGTGTCAATCTCTAAGAAATATTGAGCATCTCAAGGAGGGGGCACACTTCTTAGGGTTTTGGTGTCTTTAGGGTTTTGGTACTTGAGTGGGGTGTCCGTTGGCACCTTTTTTTACTTTATCCAACATTAAATTAAACAAGAGGGGCGCACTTAGGGAGTGAGGAAGCATTATAATTTATTTTTTTACTTTTCATGAATTTTTCCTCAAAGGGGGTGCAACTTCCCTGGGGGGGATGATTAAATGAAGTGAAGACTAAGTGATGGGGGTGAAATAAGGTTAGGAAATGGGTTTGTGTAGCTTAGGAAAAGGTTTAGACATCATCTTCCACTCTTTCTCTAACCATTTTTGTCATTTTACAATTATTTGACATTTTTGACTGTCAAATCAAGCAATTAAATTGTTGTTTTAGACTAACTTGGACTCTTCATGGACAAAAACCTAGCAAAACTTGTTCAATTGAGCTGAAACTTGGTCCAAGGATGTAGGGGGTCTCAATCCATTTCTTTTGAGCACAAATACCCCTATAAAAAACCCCAAGGACCTAGTTTTTACATTTTTACATCCAATTTAATTAAAATTACCATTAACTAGGTAATTTAAAAAAAATAAAAAAAATACTTTAGACTCGACGAAATTCCGCAAGACTCTAAGATATGTCTAGCATGGTCATTTACAATATTCCTAGACACTAGTCACCCATAGGGCTCAATCATTAGAACGTCTTTCACCACTTTGGAGGATTATTTGTGGGAGTGAAAAACTCAAGGGTAATTAAAAAAAGTTAGTTAGGCCAAATTAATTACCTGAGGAAAAAAAACATTAGATGAAAAGTCTTCTCTAATGATAAACTCCTAGGCAACTAACCTAAACTATGATCCATGCAAACCCATTACATTATTATCCCACGCAGGGGAGTGAAAATTCCAATTACAAAATGAAGTGTTGAGACCAAAAATGTCTTGTAGAACCATAAAGTCTTCAACTTTGTAGCACCACCAGGTGCATATCTTCATGGTACATGGAGTTGACCCCATAGTCGAAATAGGTAGTCAACAAGGCCCACAAACCTTTTGGTCTTTCATCTTCCAGGGTTAGGGTTTTGGATTTTCTTTATTTTAAAAATGTCTTTAGAGCTTTATTGTAAACATCATCATCTTCTTGAGAATGAGCATAGCCATCACATCTCTTCTCATAGATAAGCTGTCACCATTCTAGTGAGTCATTCACTCTGTAATTTTACAATTTCTGTACATTTCTCTCATTAATAAAAATTGTGCATTATTGTATCTCTGTGTTTATTGCAATATATTTGTATATTTCATTGTTATATCTTCGCATTCATTTCATTCTCAAAATAATCTAGATCAGGGAAGTTATTTCCAAAAGGTTGGATAGATTTTTTGTGGTAGAAATAACTATAGAAGACATTGCCAAATTGAAGTCATGGGTTGGTTATGGGGGAGATTTTGATCACTTACCTATTATTTTCCAAATTGAAGCTAATTGTCAGAAACTCCATTCTCCCTTGATAAATGATGAATATTTTAGAAAATTGATAGTGATGAATTGGAAGAAGTATGATAGTTCCTTTAGTGACTCAACAATGCAACAATTTTTAGACAATCTAAAAACAATGAACAAGATCGCAACTAATTGGGCAAGGAACAAGTCAAAAGAAAACCAAAAGGAATTAAAGAAGGCCAAGGAAGAAATCGCTAGGTTGTTTGAAAACAATTTAGAAGGGGTCTTCTCAAAAGAAAAAAAAAGAAAAAATTGAAAGGTGTGGAAGGAAAAAGAAAGAATTATTGGATAAAGAGGAGACATAGTGGAGACTCCAGAGCAAATAAATATGGCCAACAAAAGGAAATTCCACTACCAAGTTTTTCCTTAAATTATGCAAATCACGTGAGAAATGTTAATACAATTTGGGAAATTGGGTTACAAGATGGCTCCAAGGTAAAATCTTTCCCAGAAATCGTTGATGTAGGTAGAAGGAATTTCCAATCCTTGTTTAATAAACCTAAAGGGGTTAAATTTATAGAAGAAATTACAAAGGTCATGGTAATATTGTTCCATAGGCTTATTGATGGTAGATTGGATGAAGAGTTGGAAGCATAAGTATTCAAATAAGAACTGAAATCAATCCTAATTTTTTTAAGAAGGCCAAAATCCTAGGCCTTAATGGATGGACAATTGAGTTTTATTTGGGCTTTCATCAGTTGTTGAAGGATGAGATTCTAAGAGTTTTTGAAGAACCTAGAGCCTTTGGGAAAGTCCTAGGGGCTCTAAATTCCACTTTTATAGCTCTAATTCCAAAAAAGAATGAACCATCCTCCTTTGAAGAATTTAGACTCATTCCATTATGTAATCTTATCTATAAATTTATCTCAAAGATTACAAACAATCATTTGAAAGCTATAATATCAGGTGTTATCTCTGAATAACATTTTGGATTCATGTTCAATAGATAGATTCATGATGCAGTTGGGACAACCCTAGAAGGGATGTGCACAATAAAGTTGGACAAATTATTTGTTGTTACATTGAAAATTAACCTAGCCAAGGCATATGACAAGGTCAATTGGCTTTATCTTTAGATTTCTTTTGATCCAAATTGGTATGGATATTCAAACAATAAGTTCGATAATGGGATGTCTATCATCAACTTCCTTTGTTGTTCTTATAAATGGTTCTCCTTCAAGTTTTTGTTCATGATTCAAGGGGACTTAGGTAAGGATGTCGCTTGTCACCCTTTCAGTTTTTATCGTTGGCAGAGGGTTTAAGAAGATTGATATCATAGGAAAAAATAGAAGGGCATATCAAGGGAATTAGGATAGCAAGATCTGTTGTTATATCACATTTTTTGCTTGTTGATGTCATTATGTTGTTTGGGAAAAGTTCTCTCAGGGAGATGTATCATTTTAAAGGTATTATGGAGCTTTATTGTAAAGCAACGGGTATGGAGATTAATATGCAAAAATAAATAATTCATTTTAATGGATTGGAAAAAGGCATAAAAAGACAAATCGTTAAGATCTTCTCTAAGAATAACTTTTGTTTGGGAAAAGGTGTAAAGTACTTGGTCTTTCAATTCAAACAAAATGATTATAAATATTTGATTGGTTATTGTTGAATAAAACAATAGAAATATTTCTAACTAGTGCCATACATGGTTGTCTCGTGGAGGTGGATTGGTTTTTGTCAAATTTGTATTGGAAAGTATTTTGGTGCATTGGATGNNNNATAACATAAAAGAGGGAAAGAGAAGGTAACTTGTTGGTTAAATAGTGAATGATATCTAATCAAAAGGAGGCAGGTGGATGGGGGTTGAAGAATGTGTATATTTAGTCAGGATTTGGTAGCTAAGAGCATGTGGAGATTAATTCAAAATGAAGGTTTGTGGGGGAAAGTGGTGAAAAGGAAATCTATTAGAGAAGTATTAGTGGAAGCTTGGATAATACTAGAAAGGAAATCTACAAACGGTGCTTCTATAATTTGGAAAGCCTTGGTCAAAGTTTTTCCTTTGGTTGGTAAGTGGTTAGCATGGAAAATTGGTAGAGGGAACAAAATGATGCTAGGAGAAGACCCTTCGAAATATTGTTTGGGTAGTTATAAGTTTTTTAATCCATTATTAAAGGTTCGTCATTCGATTTGGAAGATGTATCTACCCTTTTTTATGAAGGACACTAGAGACAAGGTTGGAAAAGAGCAAGGGATTTAAATTCGCAAGAGGAATTGGTAGAAGAACGATCCTAGTATGTTAGTCTACTAAAGCACAATGCTATACTCCTCACTGATCAAGATGATGTAATTAGGTGGTCAAAGATTAAAAGCATGGAAGATTACACAACAAACTTAGGTTATGCCGCCAAAATGGAAGAAGAATAGAGAGAAGAAAAATCATGGTAATAAAAAACAACTGGAAACTCAACAACCTTCACAAAACAAGAATTTTCTTATGATTGACTCTAGCTACCAAAATTTAACATAGAATAATGGGGAGAAAAGAAATTGGGCCGAGCTTGGATGGTGTATCCATTGTAAATTTGATGAAGATACAATGGATTGTATTTTTGTAAAATGTCCATTTACAAGAGAAGTTTGGAGAGAAGCTCTTCATATTTCTAATGTTGGAAATAAGTGGGAGAAAGACTTCTTGTTGGACTATTATGAAAATTGGTTTAATATAAATATAAATCAACTCATAAAGCTTTGTTATTTAGGATTTGTGGAAGCTTTGTTATTTAGGGTTTGTGGCTTTTCATAATGGATATGATATTTCAAGGGAACGAGATTCAACCTTGGTATATTTGCAAGAGAAGTTTGGAGAGAAGTTCTTCATATTTCTAATGCGGGAAACAAGTGGGAGAAAGACTTGGTCTGAACTATTATGAAAATTAGTTTAATCATAAATATGAATCAACCCATAAAACTTTGTTATTTGGGGTTTGTGGCTTTTCAAAAAAGGGAAAGAGATTCAACGTTGGTAGACTGGTAGTTTATTAGATAAGATTTTCTTACGAAGGATATGGAAAACCAACAAAAGTCAAAGCTCCAAAAAATCACTAACAAAATAAATTTCGCAATGGATTTTTTTTTGACAGGTCTGTCAAACAACTCCAAGTATGTCGGATTTTCCATCCATTGAATCTTATTTGAGAGCTGTAATTCACAGCAAAAAAAATGGCGTTCAAAAACAAAGAAACTTTCCGACCTGCCGGATTCGAACCAGCGACCTAAGGATTACATCAGGACTTGATATCCCACTACAGTCCTCCGCTCTACCAACTGAGCTAAGGTCGGATATGTTTAACACCTTTCCGTTAAACGATTCAAGTCTTATATGCCCTCCGTTTAATCGTGTATGCTTATTTTTTCTGATCTTTCCGCAGTTTTTGTTGACACTTCTGCTACGAATCTGATCGCCGCTAATTTTGCAGTGCCTATCTGCATTTAACTTTGTTTTAGACAAATTATTTTGATTTTTCAGTTTTGACACATGCTGTGTTGTAGGAGATTCTTCTAAACAGTAAGGTTCTGAAAACAAAGGGATTTTTAAGGGCGGCACAATGCTGTGTTAAAAATAATCAGCTTTGATCTATATTATTTATAGGTTTATTAGACTATTTAAGATGGTTTTGTTTTTAATAATTATTTTCAATTTTGTAAAATTTATAATTTATTGAAATATAAATATATAAAAATAAATTTTAGATTAGATAAGATAGATTTTTTTTTGGATAATAATTTTTAACTTTGTAGAACTTATAATTTTTTATTATGGTTATAATATTTATATTTNCAATTTTGTAAAATTTATAATTTATTGAAATATAAATATATAAAAATAAATTTTAGATTAGATAAGATAGATTTTTTTTTGGATAATAATTTTTAACTTTGTAGAACTTATAATTTTTTATTATGGTTATAATATTTATATTTACAAACCCCGGATAGGGTGCCAAGTGGACAACATGCACACTAAAGTTATAAATGCATATGTCGCCACCCTCCCATCCACTTCTTGTAGGATGAGTGGCATTCATAGAATTCAAGGCCCCTACACAGAAGAGACAACACTTTGGATCTGGTTTACGGGACACACGAGCCAGGTCCCCTCAACTCCTCTGGCACCTCTCCATTTACCTCCGGTAAGATATGGCTCTTGTCACTTGGTTTCGAACCAGCTCTTGCGTTTGGGTGTAGTCTGTGCCTCTCCTATCATTTTTCTCCCCTTCCTGCACACATTGCACCTACTAAGCTTCCTGCTTACATACACTGTTATGCCTCGGGAGCGAGGAAAGCCCAAGCGAGGGCCTTTTTATTACAGTTATGCCACCCAACAGAGAAGGCTTCGATGTTTTTCCCAATTACCCCAGACTCCTCTGGACCGCCATGACCGGGGGGGAGAAGAACCTTTGTGTCGATTCACATCCCACCACCCTTTATTGTCCCCGACCCTCAGGACCCGCTACGCCTCATGGGTTGCTCCGCCCCTGCTACAACTGCTACCTTGGATTGGGCCACATGCATAATTGAGGAAGAAATCTTGTAGGAGGTATGTCATGAAGAGACCCTCCCTCCTCCTTACACTGCTCTGGATCAGGACCGCGCTCCACCTGCTCTCTCGCCTAAACACCTGGACCTCATTTTTGAGATGCGTTGGGACATGTAGGAGCAGCTCCATCAGCATACCTTGCTCAACAGCGGACTTGACTTGTTGTGTGATGCTCTTTCAGAAATGCCAGGCCAAAGAAGGTGCCCAACCTACATGCAGTTGTTCATCTTCACTCCAGCTGACAGCACTCATGGAGACAAAGGATTCACGGGTTCTTCTACAGTTTAATCTTGCTAAGTCTTTTTTTTTTTGCACTATAAATGTCAAAATGTTGTACGAATTTTATTTTCCAGGATCAGAGCTCTCTCAAACTGCTCAGTATGTTCAGACCGAGATTCTCAGTTGCATGTTCCTGTTTCCATTTGTTTGGCGGAACATGTGGCAGTTTTTTCTTTGCCATTGTCCAGGCATCCAATCATGCAACCACATGTCACGGTTTCCATTTATTTGGCGAAACAGGGGGCTGGTCTTTAGAAATTGTCCTACTATGTATGGTTGTGTAGGTATGATGAGGTAATAAAAACAAATTATTTACAAAAAAAAATATTTATATTTATAAAGTAATAATATTGTAAATATTATATATAGGGATTTGTTTAGTTTGATGGGTTAATTTGAATGGTTTATGAACATTATGTTGGAAATTTTGGGGTTGATCTCTGAGGTTGGCCACTGTTATTGTATGTTTTACCATTGTAATCAATATCGATGGATTTAAAATAAGTATCATCTACAGAATACAAGAAGTGCTTAAGAATTTTTACAAAGTTTTCAATAAAAAAATATAGGATCTCATTTTATATTAGTATTGTATCTCATTTTATACAACATGAGTGGGCCTAATGGTTAAGAACATGTGTTTCCTCTTAAGAGATCACAAGTTCAAATCCAGAGGGGGGTAGGGTATGTATACCTCTATAGGCTTTACTAGTGAAATCGCTAGGCAGAGGGTGTCCCTTGTCCCACAAACAAGGGGGTCTCATGCACCAATTTGGTGTCTGGCTTGGTCGTGACCTTAAAATTAGATTATTGTTATTATTATTTATTATTATATATTAGTATTTATATTTGTGTAAATCTAGTATTCTTTCTTTTTATCTTTATATATAATAGTTTTTATATTATGTATAAATTTCATATTTCTCTTATGTTTGTTTATTTATATTCAATTAACATATAGTATTATTATTATTATTATTATTTCATGCCAACATATGGTGATGTTAGCATTATCCATGTTATAAGTTTCCTTTAAACAAGGTTGTATAAGCATCTTTTGACACAATTACTCATATTACAACATCTTCCCCAATGGGTCGTAAAAGTGTCTTTCAACACAATTACCCATGTTGCAACATAGCCTATACACTAGGTTGTAGTAGTGTCTTTGACATAATAATATTACATCACTCAATAAATTGGTGAGAATAGCCATCCTCGAATGCATTTTGAAGATGCATGAGTTTGATTGCTCTTGCTATAGGGTTTCCATGTTATGTGTCAATGCCTCACAAGTGAGCTTTGACTTTCCAACAATGTACCACCATATATTTGAGAACACAAACTCATGCACTATAAACATAATTCTTTAAAGTGTTTTTAACAATATTTATCTTCACTCCACTAAAATGAAGCCAAAAAAGATAGAGAACAACCTTACATTAATCTGATCCAGAATTGAATATTATATAATTTTTCATCTATCTTGGTACTTTCGGGGTGGAAGAATTGGAGAAATTGACTGATAGGGCCCATTTTAGTGGCAAGTCTCAGTTTGGAAATTTGGGGTCTTGAACCTTCCAGAACCATTTTGAGGCATCAAATGAAAAATTTTGGGGTCAAAACATTGTGAGCATAGCTCCCTACCCCTCAACATTGTTTGATACACCAATAAATTTTTAATGGTGTGAAAATCACCTCAATCGGAGTTCATATGTGGAAGTTGTGCCTCCCGCAAGTTGACCTACCTTGTTGACCACCATGGTACCAAATCAATGCCACATCAATCTCAATTACTCACATGTGGGGCTAGTCACATTTGGACTTCCAAGAAGATTCTAGAAGATCCAAAACCCTAACACTAATTGAGGGTTGAGGCGTGCAAAAACCCCAACCCTAGATGACTATTACACTATGTTAAATACTAGGTTGTTAAGAGGAGAGGGAGTTCCATTCTTTTAGCATTGTACTTGTTCCATAGTTGAGAAAAGCATCTAGGAGTGGGATTTGAGAGCATAACAAAGGAGGAAGAAGATCATGTAGCATCCATTTAGGCCACATTGTCATAGGCAACTCAATAGTGAGTGTCCATTTCTTTGTATTTTCATTTTCATAATTGAAGAAAAGAGAACAAAGCATAGGCCTCACCTTATGGTTGGGTTTTCTCCCATATTGAGTTTCTTGGATACATCTTGTGTTCATTTTTGTGGATGGTGTGTTCATTTGTTGTTTTTTCATTTTTGTATTTCAATTATTTTCATAAATTCAAGCATTACATTAGTAATAATAAATCTGGGATCTAAGTAAATAACCTGCATAATATAAGATTTCATAATATTACAAGATCTATTGTGATGAACTATTCCGATGGAATATCCATAACAATTTACATATCATATTGGTATTAGAGTAGTTTTCTTTGGGGTATTTGTGGAAAGTTGCAAGATCTACGAATTGGCTTATGAAGGAACCCTAGCCATGGTAGATGACTTTGTTCATAACAACCCTCGAGATGTAATAGAAGAGAGATTTGTGAGGCTAGAAGAGCAAGTTGTTGATATCTCTCACAACATGTCCCTCCTCAGGGCAACTCTAGCAAACAAGTTCGGACCTTTCAGGGAGGTTGATGGCTCCAACTCATAATTTCTATCGAATGAGAAATTGGGAGATAGTGAAGACCTAGAAAAGGAGTCTAAAACAGAGCCTGAGATAGAGCAACCAAGTTCTAGTGCCATCTCTCCTTTACAACCTCTGTTTAAAATGGAAGAAAAATTGGACATCAAGCCTTATCACAGTGAGATCGATGCTATTAAATTGAATCCTTGGTTGCAACAGTTAGAAGTATAGTTCAATGTCCATAAAATAGACGAATAGTGGAAATTTTCATTTTCCCAACTAAAACTAGAGGGCCATGCACTAACTTGGTGGGAAATCCACATTGAGAAACTTAGGCTAGAGAGTGATCCACTAATAACTAAGTGGGAGGTGTTTAAAACTCTCATAAATTATGATTTTTACCCTATTGGATATGTAGAGGACCAATGGATCCCTTGGCATCACTTCAAGTAGAGGCAAGGGCAGAGTGTGCAAGAGTACACCACCAAGTTAAGGAAAATGGCAATTATGTTGGGCATATCTCCCAATAACCTATACATACTCCTCAAGTATATGGGGGAATCTATATGTCCATCTATGGAAACAAGTGATGCTCTTCAAACCAAGGACCATTGATGAGGCCTATGTGCAATCATAGTACCTAAAGAGCATAGGCCATAAGAAAGTACAATTGAATGGTTCTAAACATAAATACCACCAATATGCTTCCAAGGATGGGAAGAAGAAGTGGAAAGGAAAATACACGAAGACGATAGCCTTTGCACATCAGTGCAAGGATCCAAACAACCACTGCAACCATTGTAATATCAATGGTCACACCAAAGATAAGTGTTGGGAGCTATATCCAAAGATGAATCCAAAGAACTATAAGAAGGATATCAAGAATAAGAGTATGCTAGACATAGATTCAAGTAACATGGTAGATAGTAGCTCGAATGTGGATGAGAACATTGTATGTACCTTAGTGCAGAAGGAGGTGAATTTGAGTAGCCTTCATGACAAGGAAGAGAAGGAGATGAAAAAAATTCTTCCATATTAAGATCTAGGTCAAAAATGTTGATTTTTGGTAGTTGCGGGAGGAGCTTTCCCTCCTAGATGACCTTTCTTAGATGTGGAGAATATTTAGAAAGCAAGAGATCCATTGGACAGATGTTGAAATACCCTAGAAGCAAAGTCTGCCCAGAAAAAAGAATAATGAAAAGACACCTTGCCAGAGGAGAAGTCGGCCTAGTCAAGTGGTCAGGAAGACTATAAATAGGAGGCACCTTAGATCATTTTTTCACTCACTCACACTCTCTCAGCTACACAGAAGCAAGGCGTAAGTTTGGAGAAGGTGACGTAGTTGCTGAAGTAACAAAGTTTCTTCTTGTTCAGTCTTTATGGTATCTCTCTCTTGTGTGCTACTCTTGGTAGTGGTGCGCTATCTTCGCATTGTGTTGTTGTTGCAGTTGTGGTGGTATTTCTGGTTGAGCTAGCCTTTGAGCTAGGGTTTATCTTCTTGGACTTTCTTTGTGAACATAATCTATCTAAGAAAGGTTGTTGGGATTTTCCCCCATTTGGGGTTTTCCCAATATAAATCTCTTATGTTTTTTTTGTCTTTTGTTTATGGTGCTACTACTTAGTACATGATATATATAGTAAAAGAACATTAGTAACTCTAATGCTTTGTAAATAAGGAAAATCTAACATGGTATCAGAGTTGGTTACCTTCATAACAGTTTGACCACTAGAAGGAAGATAGCTATAGCAACACCTTGCAGCTAGAATATTTTTTCAAGCTCGTTGAGCACTATCCCAAGGACGTTGGGAAAATTCCTTCAGAGAGAAGTGAGCCCTATCCTAGAGCAACCCCTGAAACCCTCAACGTGTAGTTTAGTGAAGTTTAAAAAATCAAGGCTTTTCAGTGCTAGGGTTTCTACTAGCAAAAAATGTCAACCATCATGAGAGTTGAAGATAGATTGATGGAGCATATAACTTCATATCCTGGAAGCATAGATTTCTCCTCATTCTAGAAGAGAATGAGTTATTGGATCATATCAAGTAGATTCTTCTAGAACCAAAAGAAAGAAGAATCACCATGCACATGCAGCAGATGATGAAGAGAAGAAGTCAAAGGATGAAGAGTATGTCCTTTAGCTAGTAATTCTTTCAAGCACGTGACCGAGGAAACTATAGAAGACAACTTGAGTGGGACAACAACATCTAAACTCCATGTTTTCATATCAGGTTTGATATTTTTATATTGTTGAAGTTTAAGTAATTGTTGTAATTAGAATAGCAGTCTTTAGAGTTCTCTTATTGCTATTATTATCAAATGTTTAGTTTGGTATGATTTGCATATCAATAAATGCTCATTTTTCAGTATTAATGATGTGCTTGTTTGCAAGATGAAATTTATCTCTTATAGGAGATATTGTTGTCTTTTATTTCTTGTTTCGGGCAGGTTACCATGAAATAATGATTGGTCACTGGAAGAGTGTTGAAAAGTTTTATTCCTATTATTGTATTTCGTTTTGACTCTTGCTCCTGGCAGGTCACAGGTGATAGCTCTGAGAAGGAGCTAGTGTGACAATTGTTCCCATCCTTGTTTTATTATTATTATTATTATAAGAATGTTATTCTTATATGTTGTTTTCCCCTGTTATTTCTCTTGTTCCGAGCAGGTCATGGGTGATATCTCTAAGAGGGAGCTATAATGATGGTTGCAGGAGGCAACAGATTAGATGGCATCTAGCCAAGACATGGAGTAGACTATCCAGACATATATTTGTGTACATGACTGCACATAACCATATCATGAAGGAAGGGGGATGAAGTTAGAACCTTCTGGAAAAAGGAATACATTTGCAGATACATAGTATCTCATATGAAGATCGATGCAGTTCACCAGGAAGAGTCAGTTGCTTAGAGACTTTCATTCCTCCTCATATTCAGATGGAAGAGAGAGACACATTCTAGTACTGACATATAGGTAATTAGATCGAATATTCAAAGGCTTCGAGGAGAAATGAGACCTCCTAGGAGGATTCCCTTTTTTCAGTGATAGAGGAGGAATCCATTCAGAAGGATTGGGATATAGATTATTTCCTTGGTTCCAGTAGGGAAGTCAGTGGTGACTTCCAAGTTGATATACAAGATCAAGCATGTTGCGGATGATAGCATAGAGTTGTACAAAACTTGATTTATGGCATGAGGATTCTCCCAACAAGAGGGAGAATATTATGACAAGACACTTACTCCAGTAGCCAGAAGAAGTGCACATAGAGCAACCACAAGATACATGAGAAGGAGTCTCATGTCTACAGATTGAAGAAGGATTTGTACGGTCCTAAGCAGACACCCAGGGTATGATATTCCAGATCAGATAGTTATCTGATGAGCTTGGGGATGGTTTCCCATTGATCCTACATGTGATTGACCTTTTCCTAACAGGAGATGAAAATATCATAGTTGGGTGCAAGAGGGAGCTCGCTTCAGAGTTCAAGATGAAGGATCTAGGTTTGATACATTACTTCTTGGGATTGGAGGCGTGGCAGAGATCAAATGAGATTTTCCTTAACCAAGGAAAATATATTGTTGATATCCTGCAAAGATTCAGGATGATGGATTGCATGTCCATGGCCACACCCATGACGATAAGTCTGAAGATACCAAGTGATTCATCTTCATATT
>ML787070.1:462406-483639 GCA_009831015.1 Picea engelmannii
TAGTCGAAATCATGTTAATAGAAGAGACAAGAGGAGGAGGAACATCGGGTGGTGGAATGGGGAAAGTACCCATTAATGATGAATCTTTTAAAAGACCCACACTGACATTCTCATAACTAGGAGGTGTTTTTTCTATGAATGGAACATTACTAGTATGCGAGCCAAAACTAAAAAAGGAAAGTTGATCTACCGTAACAACTTTACCTTGATGAGGGAAACATATCACACAGAAAAGAGTATAAACAAATACCTGCATAGCATCGATCCAACTAAGTCCAAGTAAGAGGTTGTAATCGAGAGGTGCATCAAACACTTCACCGTCAATAGTAACTGGTTTTCCTTCTAACATAATAGATAATGCAGGACGAACACCATAAGGTTTAAACCTTGTACCATTAAAATATTTTAACGTGTTGTGTGACTTGGTAAGGGAAAGAGAGCTAATGGATTTCCAATAGGTGACGGACATGACGCAAGTCGAAGCTCCTTCATCAACAACTTTTCGACAAATATTCTTATTTTACATGATTACTTGTATCTGAAAAGCTAATTGATGACGGAGTCTTGGGATGTGATCTTCCAAGTCAAAGATTATTAAATTTGTATCTGTAGGATCGATTCCAGCAATATCCTTTAATATTGCCTTCCGTTGAGTAGGACAACTTTTAAATACTTCGAGAGCCGACATCGCATACGGTGCATGTGAAATATCTTCTACAATGTTGTAGTTTTGAGATGCACGTGCATGTGGGTTAAATGATGACTTACAAACGACGCCCTTAGGAGGTGGATGGATGACTATATCAGGATTAGGTCATTCAAGATGAAGAGTACCATTAGGATATGTAGGAGTTTGAGCCAACAGAGGAGGTGTATCATCAATTTTCTCTTTAGAATGAGAATAATCTTTGGTTCGAGTAGCGACTGCAACTTCGTTTTTCTTGGAGTCACCAGTACACATAAGTACATAAGAGTTGGTAGAGGGAGAGGGTTGGTCATGAATAACCAGTTGGGCATGTTGTTGAGAAGGAAAAGGTTGTGACAAAAAGACAGGTGTAGGGGGATTCCCAGTTCCTTGGAGGAATTTAGTGACTTCTGCACGTCTCAGACAATCTTTCGTGTAATGGTCCTCGCCATATATAAGACAAGGATAACGAGGTTTTTGATTTTCTTTATCATCGACAGGTTGAGTTTTCGGTTTATCTGGTTGTTGATTATTAGTTTTATCCTCTTTATTCTTACCCTTCCCTTTCTTCTTATTTTTAGATTTACCGGTAGTCGTAGACTAGACCATATTCAACTTAGAGGTTTTACCGGGAGAGGCAACAAGAGGAGCAATATTTTGTACATTGGTAGTAGTAGGTTTGGGATTGGAATGATCGAATTTTTTTGACTGAGTCTCAACATGAAAAGTTCCAATCACACCATCAACAACATGGGATGCTACTGGAAGCGTTGGGGTTGGATTTGTAGATGGGCGAGGAGCATCAGGGATCAAATCATATAACGTGTATGTTTGAGAATAAATGAGATCCAAGTATTGAGCATGATTGATCGCATGTTCTTCAGTGACGACACCCCCCATGGAGACATCATGATATATATAACCTATGAGTGTTTTGGTAAACCACTCAACCAATAATTTATTAGAAAGATGAACTTTTATTAATCGTAGTCTCCTCCTCCACTCATGAATATGATCCAAGATGTGAGTAGAAGAGGATTGTTTAAATGAACTTAAAATTTTCGTTCTTGTCTCATACCGTATCGGTAATTCGTAATGTGTCAAGAAAACGATGGCTAAGGTATTGAAACCATTGAAGAAACCTCTTGGAAATTCAATGTACCATTTGGCATCCGAACCCGTAAGAGTGCGTTGGAAAAGACGTAATTGGATGGAGTCATCCATCAAGGAGTTGGATGAGCACCAAAGATGAAACGTCATGACATGATTGTTTGGGTCTTCTCCCAATCGACCATCAAAATTCAGTATGTCTGATGGTAATTTAGCAGGTATGACCAGCCAAAAAGGAGAATGTAAGATAGGATCATTCAAAATTCGAGACAAATCCGGTAAGTCCAAAGTAGCTAGAAATGACAATTATCTATTAACTTAAGAAAACTAATAATTTTGGGGAGGTAATTCCGTAGGTATACCAGTAGGACCATACGTTATTTGTAAATAGTTAGAGGGTCTAGTCAAATTTAGTTGAGGAGGATTTTGAGTCAAGTATCCAACATTTGTTGGTTGATTTAGGATGTCACCTTGGAAAGGAGCATTAGACTGGAAAGCTTGACCCAAGGTAGGATTTACAGTGCCTGGATAAGGCTGCCCGAGATGAGACGGTACAAAAGAATTTGATTGGGGATTTTTTCCCTTGGGCAGTTGTTGATTTCCTTGCAAAGGAAAATTCCAAGGTTGGGTTTGAATCCAAGCATATATTTCCCGTAAACTAGATTGTGTCCCCCAACTTGGGGTTGTCCCCCAACTTGAGGTTGACCTCCAATAGGAAGTTGAAAACCATAAGTAATAGAATGACTTGTGCCTACAAGTAAATTGGAGCTACTTGGGCCAAGACGATTAGATCCTCCAGGTGGTGGAGGAAGACTAGGCCCCCAGGTACTTGAGTAGGAGTAGGAATGAAACCGTTAGCAACATTACACCCAGGTGGAACAAAAGACTAGGTCCTCCAGATGGACCCTGGGTAGGATTAGTAATAGAACTACTAAGAGCATTATACCTAGGTGGAAGTGATGGATTCGATATAAGCGGAAGTGGCATTCCAATAGGAGCTTGAGTTGTTACCGAACTTCCAGCAGAAAAAGGTGCAACTTGTGGGACTGTGGTTGTTATAGCAAGATTTGCTTCACCATTTCTATCTTGCACAGAGGGCCTTTTTCCATTTCCCTATGCAGATTTGTCATCTCTTTTTGATGAATCCAGAGCCAAAAATACACAGTTTTCCACATATACGCACCCTATCTGCTATACAACATGCGTATACATAGGCTGCTCCACTACAACCCACGTACATCGGGATTTGTGCCAAAAAAAACAAAATGGAGTCGGGTTTCCATGTCATGACAGGAGATCTCTGATCCTTGGCCTTCCACATACTGGAAATGTTCTGACTCGGCCCTTCAATTGCATTTTGAGGACTATAAAAGCACAATTCCAAGCTATGAAAAAAAGGAGAAAGCATTCAACTTTGAGAGAAAATTTACTCTAGAGAAATTACTTCATATTGAGTCTGCATCCCTTTGTCCCTTAAGTCTGAACACAATGTTCAACCCCCAAGCTCTTTTCCTATTGTTGAGAGAACCTCATTTTCTCTCTCCTATGAGCTTGCCTTTGGTGGAGGATTGAAGTGGTGGAGGCCCAGTTGGAAGGAACTTGGTTTCTTGGTTTCAAACCGTGCCAACATGGAAGTTTGTAATGTTGTCACTTCTGTTGATCAATTATTAATAGAAATACTCCTTTCCCGTCCTATTGGTATCGTGCAAATATATGATTATTATCCATGGGCATGTTTGTAATGTTTATTAATGGATTATGTTATCTAATGTGCTAACCCCTTTATAGTATCACTATGTAATTGCTCTGCTTGTTTGTTGAGAACTTGTTGCAAGTATAAAGCTTTGGGTCGAAGTGCTCAATGGTGGAACATCATCGAACGTTGGATTGAGGTAGGCCTCTTTCTTATATTGAACATTAGTTTATATAGCATACAATGGAATTGAGTTGATTTCTGCAGTCATACCTGTCTGTTGTGGTTTACCCTTGGCCATAGAGAGTTTTTCCCTCGTAACAGAATTGGTGACTCCATTGGGGAGAGATCTTCCTTCTAAGGGTTGAAGTACTTTTTCTTCTTGCATTGCTCTTTTTCCTTTGTGTTTCTTCTCGTATCACTGCTTGACATATTATGTTCACTCTGGATTTGAGTTTTCAGCCTTTTTGCCCTTGTCTGGCCTTGTTTTAAAGCCTGTACACTCCTTTTGCTTTGACATTCATGTATATATGCGTGATGTCTCACTGAAAGTTGCGTATATATGCATTGTTCTCCTGAATAGTCATGTATACCACTTTCCCTTGCTTTTTTTCTTGGTTTAGTGACTGCTGAGTCGGATTTGATGTTTGTTGAGCCTTCTTAGGTCTCTGTAGTGCCTATTGAGCTTCTCTGGGTTGACAGGAAACCTGTTTGGAGTTGAATTTTTGGGCGTAGTATTTCTAATTGTTTTTCATTTTTGATTTGTCCTTGAACCATGGGTTGTTTGCTTGGCTGCTTGGTATTATGCTTGAGTTATTTCGTTTATACACAGTAGAATTTATATATCAGGTTTCTTTTTAGTCCATGCATTTTCTCTTTAATATATTGAAAATACAAAAAATAGGCATTTTGCATTGGTTAGCATTTTTGTCTTTGAAGCTTTATCATTAGCTTAGTGCATTTAGTGAAAAATTGCATTTTACTTCTGAATTGCAAAGTTGAAATTGAAAATTGCACTATTTTTATTAGCATATCATTCATTGAAAAAGTTAAAGATAGACTTTGCATTATATTCATATTTATTTTCTTGCAGAGTCATAACATCATGAGTTTCACTTCCATACCCTTTTGAGTAATCGCGGCCAATAAAATTTATGCTTTAAACTAAAATTGATTAGTCACAATTTTATATTTAGAGTGCACAAACTAGTCTAGGATTTAGTGCCTTGGAATAGGATTTTGTGAGTAAACTTCTCCAAGGCAATTAAATCAACATATGTGTCTGAGACAGGGATTTGAGAAGTCCATTGTATAATTGGTAAGATCATGAGGCTTCGCTCACACTAGAGTTAATCACGAGGTCATGCGAAGTTAGTTGAAGGGATAACCCCTGGATACTCACCTAGTGTTAGAGATATTTCTGTGGATTTATTCGTATTTGGGGATCTTTCTAGTACCCATACCTCTGTGGGAGGTGGTGCTTTCAAGGTTTCAGGCTTTGCTACCCTGCCCATACGGTGATCTGGACTTACAACTTCTCATCTGTGCATCGGTTATACAGTGGTTTATTAGTTGCTTGACTTAGGTATCTCATAGGTTACTTGCAAGGGTTATTCTTCTTGTACCCTGGGTCAGATAGGGGTCGCACAACATGCAACCTTTATGTAGGATTACCTCTACGGGAGGAGCTGACTGACTGGTTGTTAAATCCACGAGGGCCCCTATAATTGATTCTATTACCTCCAAACTTTAGTGGGGAGTCTCAGGTCCCTCTTGGACGAGACATACCTTCTTTAGCAAGGGAGGCTACTCAGCCACTTTAGCCCGTTTGCATGCATATTAGTCGTTTGACTTTTTGGTGTGCTTTTTTATTATTAGTTGACCATAGGATTTTGTGCTGAGTCTTTGTTATCATGGATAATGGAGTTCCTTTTTCTCCCTCATTTACTGCTACCCCCCCCATGATGTTCATGGGGGAAAATCCCTCTGCTTTCTATAATGGTATGCATAATTATGGTACTCAGTCAATGCCTTGGGTCTCTAATCATTTTTCTCATGGTATGTCTGATATGTCTTCACACTTACCATCCTCTGTCTCGCCTCCTTATGTGAATACAAGTTTTGGGTTTGGGGGCATGATGCCTCCTTCTTATCACTCTTCGTTTGGTGGGAGTCATATCCTTCAAACACCTCTTACGGTAGGAGGTTGGAATCTTCCTTCCTATGAATCCACTATGCGAGAAGTAAGTGCCCAACTATGCAATCATTCTACTTATTACACTCCTTCCACTTATCCTTCTTCCGCCATGTTGGTTCCTATGAACACTTTTCCCATGGTTGACCTCCATCTGTCCTCTAGTGTTTCATCCGGGGGAAGTTATTTTTGTAGTATGGGCAACCCCCTTCATGGAGTTCCTTCATCTGGGGGAAACATATATCCTCACATGAGTAACCCTTTTCATGATGCTTTCTCTTCACAAGCAACTTCCTCAGTGTCGATGCCCCTACAACCCTCTATGAATCAGTATGGAGGGGGATATTATCCTGTCGGATAGGGACATGGTGTAAACTAGGATCCTTCTTGACCTTCAATTTCTCAGAACCAATATTTCCTTGGACTTTGGTCTCAAATGCGACAATTCACCACCTCTGCAAGCCCAGTCACTACGTGTCATACTGGAATTATATCACCAACCTCTGTTAGTCATGTTGGAGATTGGTCGACAACCTCTGCAAGTCATGTTGAAAACCTGTAACCAGTCGCTGCAAGTCATGATGGAGGCACAAGTCCAGTCACTACATGTCATACTGCCATTACATCACCAACCTCTGCTAGTCATGTTGGAAATTGGTCGACAACCTTTGCGATTCATGTTGAAGACCTGCAACCAGCCGCTGCAAGTCATGCTGTAGGAAAAAGTCCAGTCACTGCATGTCATACAGGCATTATATCACCAACCTCTGCTAGTCATGTTGGAGATTGGTCGAGAACCTCTACGAGTCATGTTTAAGACCTGCAACCAACCACTGAAAGTCATGCTGGGGGCACATGTCTGGTCACTGCCAGTCACACTGCACATACATCACCAACCTCTACTAGTCATGTTGGGGATCCATCACCAACCTCTGCGAGTCATGTTGGATATTTTCTACTAGCCTCTGCAAGTCATGTTGGGAGCATGTCACCAACCACTGCAAGTCATGTTGGGGGAATTCATATGATTGAGAATCCTAGATGTCTCAAACGTAAGCCTAGATTCCTTTGCAGGACTTGTGAAGGAAGTCACCTTACTCGTTTGTGTCCTGTTACTGCTGGGATACCAGAAGCGTGGGGCTCACCTAAGGGCCCTTCAGATTCCGAGGCATCTATGGTTTCACAACACTCTGTTCCTTCTTCGATTGATACAATAGTCATGCTGATGAAATCTTCAGTTGACATCCCTTTTCCTTTAGGGTCTGATGCATCTATTGAATTTGTTGTCTTGCATCTTGTTCAACCAACGGTTGTTTCGATGCAATCTTCGACCGAAAACACCCCTGTTTTTGGGGGTGACACACCCCTTGACCTTGTTGTCTCGCATCCTATTCAACCAATGGTTGAGGAAGTGGTCGTGTCGATGCAATATTCGATCGACCCCACTCTTCTCTTGGAGATTGACAAGTCTAAGGGAGTAGTCACATCGATGCAATTTTTGGTTGATCCCGCTCTTCTGGTTTTGGTTCTATACCTTCTATGCCATGTCCTTAGCATTTCTAGTACTTCACCTTCTGAACAAAAGAGATTTTTACTCTTCTCAAATTCTCTCCCTCCAAGTCTTGACGAGGTTCCCTTTGATTGGGATGGTCTGGTGGGGTATCCAATGCCTCTGCCGATGTCTTTTCTAGGAAGATACATTATCCGATACAACACGAAGACGATAACCTTTGTTAGCACTTTTCTCTCCTCGACTTGGAGAGATTTGGATCTTCCAAAGATTGTGTTGGTTCTTAGTAAGATACTGACATTCCACAGAAGGTCCGCATGGGAGCCTTGGCCTCCCCCATGACTTTCCGCCTAGAATCTCCCTGACGAGTCTAAGTTAAGCTCTTTTCCAACTTGTTCAAAAAAAAGTGAAAACATTGTCAAGTGATTTGTCCCTTTCACACTCGTTAAATTGGATTTGAAAGGTCATGAGTCTTAGTTAATCTCTTTTTTGACTTGTCTAAAAACCTAAAATATTGCCGAGTGATTTGTCCCTTTCACACTCATTAAATTGGATTTGAAAGGTCATGAGTCTTAGTTAAGCTCTTTTTCGACTCGTTACCAAAAATAGAAAAGATCGTCGAGTGAACTTGTATTTTTCACACTCGTAAATTGGACTTGAAAAGACGTCTATTTGGCACAAGTTTATCCCTTTTTCACACCAAGTAGACTAAAAGACATAGAAAAGGACATTTTTTGGCGTTAAGTTGTGATTGCATCTCATGCCCTCGCTTGCAGTATTGAGCCTTTCATCGGTTCTCACTTTGCGTTATAAAGAGATTGCCTAAGCAATTTTTGCATCCTCAACCAAACAGAGCCTTGTTTATATCCTTCTCAATTTGACACCCTATACCTTGGAGGGAACATCACCCCGAGTGTCCATCTCCCACATGCATTTCCTTGCATTAATCATAGGTACGTTCCACTGCTGGAACTAGTTTTTCTTACTTGCGACACTCGTTTCCTCCTATGTATCATAACATTCATTTGTTATGAAAAAACAAAAAAAGACGGGTAGGAAGGGAGTACTATATTATAATTGGCAGCAGTCATGTCGCCTTTGAACAGAGCATAAAATTATTGAGTCCTCGTATCATCATAATTTTGGGTTTAGCATGGCCTTAGGAAGTTGATCTCATTACAGAGTTTTTCTCTACCTACTGGTTACTCTTCCAGTCCCTATAGAGAACATTATTGATGCCTCCTACATCAAATAGTTACATCATTGAGTCTATGCTGCCGAAGTCCACCACATGTCTCATGCTCTTGTTCAAAGGAAGTCTATCAACATGTGTCGGCCATTCCTCAAAACTCTTGACTTTTCATGTCGACCATACCCTCAATTTGTCTCAGAATCACATGATACTATGGTCTTATCATGCACCCTAGCCCTACTTTCATCATTGGTAGGTCACCTTGAACCCAACAATCAACATTTCATCATTGGTCATTGACTGAGTGGTTTCCCTTGTGTTCGACGGTAAGACATCTATTCACACTTTGGGATTCATGCAGTGCCTTGGATGCCATTAGCCTTATTGGTGGTTTCCTCGCCTTTGTCAACAGTTTTCATCATTGGCTGTTATTCAGAGGGTCTTTTTCGTATACTGCTTGCACTTGGTACACGCGAAAGATGCACAGGGTCGTTGGTTCGTGAACATGTTCTTCATCTGATCTCCACCAAATCATGAAGCTCCTGCTTTGTTCCTCAGATGCCTTAATGCTCTCCTTTCAGTGGGTCTCTTTCCATTGACCTCAACTCATTTATTCTGGATATGGGACCTAGAGTTTTATGAGTACCTTGAGTCTTGTAGTCATTAGTGGCAGGCTCTCTCGCCATTGACAGATGAGAATACATTAATGTATCCTGATCAATGGATTCCTCAAGTGTTCGACATCGACTCCTTTATTCACACTTGTAGGAATGTTCTCACTTCCTTGATACCTACTTTCATTATTGGTAGGTTGTCTCGCGTTTGTTAACGGTATACCTCAATGAACGGTAATCAAACAATATCTCATTGTGTTCAACCTCAACTCCTTTATTCACATGATGTAGACTTGCACCCTTGATGGATAATGTAAAAGACTTGAAGACATCTCTATTTGGTTGCAGCTTTCCTAAGTTGTTGCTTTCTTTTCATTGGACCAGTACCTATATGACTTAAGTGACCATGGGAGATCAAGATTATACTCCATGGTATACAAATATCTTCAGATTAGTTTTGAGACTGGTTTCACTGGGCCTTGTTTGTGACTATGGAAACTTTTGGCATATAACCACATTTGTATTTTCCTATTCATGGCCATGGACACTTATTTGGTATATTTTCCACATGGATCTGCATTGTATTATTGGCAACCATGTATGCAAAGTCAATACAGAATGTAATGAGCAATCGAGTTCGTCCAACTAGTTCTCTACGACTCCACTCCTGGGTTATTTATAATGTATTTCAGTCATCACATATACTCCTCTGATCTCACACATTAGGGGGCATCTATTATAGCAAGATTTGCCTCACCATTGCTATCTTGCACAAAGGGCCTTTTTCCATTTCCCTATGCAGACTTGTCATCCCTTTTTGATGAATCCAGAGCCAAAAATACATAGTTTTCCACATATATGCACCCTATCTGCTATACATCATGTGTATACATTGGATACTCCACTACAGCCCGCGTACATTGGGATTTGTGCCAGAAAATACAAAATGGAGTCGGGTTTCCATGTCACAACAGGAGATCTTTGATCCTTGGCCTTCCACATACTGGAAACATTCTGACTCGGCCCTTTAGTTGCATTTTGAAGACTATAAAAGCACAATTCTGAGCTATGGAAAAAAGGAGAAAGCATTCAAATTTGAGAGAAAAGTTACTTTGGAGAAATTAATTCATATTGAGTCTGCATCCCTTTATCCCTCAAGTTTGAACACAGTGTTCACCCCCCAAGCTCTTTCCCTATTGTTGAGAGGAACTCATTGCCTCTATCCTATGAGCTTGCCTTTGGTGGAGGATTGAAGTGGTGGAGACCCAGTTGGAAGGAACTTGGTTTCTTGGTTTCGAACCATACTGACACTGAAGTTTGTAATGTTGTCACTTCTGCTAATAAATTATTAATATAAATACTCCTTTCTCGTCTTATTGGTATCGTGAAAATATATGATTATTATCCATGGGCATGTTTGTAATGTTTATTAATGGATTATGTTATCTAATGTGCTAACCCCTTTATAGTATCACTATGTACTTGCTCTTCTTTTCTGTTGAGAACTTGTTGCAGGTATAAATCTTTGGGTCGAAGTGCTCAACGATGGAACATCATCGAACGTTGGATCAAGGTAGGCCTCTTTCTTATCTTGCACATTAGTTTATATAGCATATAATGGAATTGAGTTGATTTCTGCAGTCATACCTGTCTGTTGTGGTTTACCCTTGGCCATAGAGAGTTTTTCCCTTGTAACAGTGGTAGAGCTAGTGAGTTGGAGTCGAAGAATTGTATGTGTACCAACCAACAATAGGTTTGAAACCGTAACAAAATTACTTGTCATGCTAGTAAAATGGTTCATAGGTATTGTATAAGAAGTATAAGTAACAGGTATGTGTGATGACGTAGCTTGGTTTGGACTCATACCTAGTTTATCAAAATTATCGTGTTAAGAATGGACTGGGACTGAACTAGGATTAAAAATTCCATAATTTTGCACCAGGGTTCTAAATAATTCACTGTGAAATGGTGGATCATCCACACCGGATTCTACTAAAGGTCCTGAAGGTATTCTAGTATAGTCTTCATCAACAACGTCTCCCGAAGAGCTTATTTAAAGAAAAATTGGGTCTTGAATAAAATTCAATAACGGATTTACAGGGAGTGATGATTCAACAAATGGAGTAGAAATCTCGATCACAGAGGATACGTCGTTATTGATTGCTCCTTCTGGAGAAAGACCCTTAGGTGAATTAGGAATAAAGGGGGAGTATTCTTCAGGTTCTTCCAGAGAAATCCTTGCATCCTACGTGAACAGAAAGGGCCGATGTTGGCCACACCCAATAAAGAATAAAAAAGATCTATGGCCAACTAGAGAAAACAAACAACACTTCACTAATAAAATCTAGATATCAAGCATACAAACAAACCTTCTTATTTCAAAATCACTAATTGGTGATGAAATCCAACGTCGTGAGATCAAGACAAGAAGTGGTTGGGATAAAGCGGGTGGAAAAGTTACGTTGACTATCTGCTTAATAAACTTACACCCTAGTGCAAGCTCCCACACATAATCATGGGTATACACTCCAAGGAGCCCGAGTGAGTTTAGCCAACGTCAATTCCAGGTATCATGAAGACTTTCCCGTCCACAATCACCTCGTGTGAAGACCCTAAAGAGATATGCTACTAAGGTTGCCAATTACAAAATTGATGCCTAGGGAAGCAATCAACAGTCTGATATACGTGCAAGGGCAGGGTATCTAATCCCGAAATCTCCTCGAGAAGGTCCGCACATGATTTTCTTCTCAAGTGAGCCCCAATAATACACGCATTCACTACACTAGGACCAAAAAATCATGATGAGTAACTATGATGGCCTTAATGCGACCTCGTGATTGACCCTTGTGTTAGAAGGGCTTCCCAAGGAAAAATGTAGCAAGTGGATTTAACTCTCCCCACCACAAGATACTATTGTGTGTTTTGATGCTTTGGAGAGTATTTCTCACAACCTATTCCAAAGCTCTATCCCTAGCTAATGTTGGTGTATAAGAGTTCTAGAAAATAAAAATTACTAGATAAATTTTAAATTATGCTTAATTTTAATGGTTGTTGTTTAACTCACAAAGGAAGCATAGATGAAACTGATGAAGTGATTGACCTTGACTCAACAATATGCAAAGAGAGATGATATGCAATATTTTTGTTTGATGAACTCTAATTACATAAGAGAGAAGGTTTTCTTTTTGCCAGAATACAACAAGTTGCGAAATACAATTCCTGTAAAGTTTGAACAATCTTGATGTCAAACAATCAAAGCTATCAAATTTTCCAATTTTCTCTTTTTAAACAAAAGCCTGAATTCAAAAAGTTTCTTCTAAACACTACAAATAGAAAGATAATTTTCAATTCTTTTTCGTTTTAAATAAAAACATAGATCTGAATCAAAAAAAGAAAAAGTTGTTCAAGAAAATGAATGCACTCACAACGCAATTCCCCAAACTTAACTCATAATGCAACCAAATATGTAAAAACAAGAAAACTTATTTGTTTAATGAAATCAATAATCATTTTCTAATGAACAACAATCCAAAACTTGCAAAAAATCATTAACAACTTAACTGACAAGCACTCAAGGATGAAACCCAAAGATTATACCCTTGCAGCAATAAGTGAAATATAGAACTTTGAGGCTTATGAAAAATACTCTCAACACTTGAGAAATGATCAAAATCAGTTAAAAAATGCAAACCAAAGTGTGAATAATCATTCAACAGGACCAAAACTTCACTCCAAGAAATGATAAAAAATCTGGGCAAAGAGAAAAATTGATTGTCACTCAAAAAAATTCTTCAAGAATCATCGCAGGAAGCAAAAGGACACAGAGGCAATAGAAATACAAAGTGTGACATCATCGCACTGGTTTTCACACCAGGGTGCCATGATGACTAAAAATTAAGAAAAAATGAATAGAGGAAAAGATTTTTCAATGAACTTTGTAGACCTAAGAGTCAACATGGATCACCCAATGACTCAAAGAATGAAAAAAAAACCAAAAGCAATCCAAAATCAAAAAGGAAGAAAACACCAAAATAGGATGTTCCCTAGTATGGTCGCCAATTTTTTTACTGCAAAAATTGGTAAGTGCTGACACAAACTAATCTCCCTAACTTTAACAAGAAATTAAAACAAAACATAGCAGAATACAAGCTTCTCCTTAGATTTCACTGTAATGTAAACTAGTTCAATGAGGGATAAATGACATACTGTTTAAACGTCATTTCATCCTCGCTAGTGTCGTCCTTGATCCATCCTTAGATTTGTGGGATGTTGAACCTGTTAAGAAGCACAAACCAATAAAGAGAGAGATCAACGATATATATATTCCAATGAAACCTATGCATAAGATCAAGGAGTTATGCAATAAAAATGGAGACACTTTTATAGGGAAGAAATGTATCACTACATTATATTGATGAAAGTGGAGAATACAACCTATACCTTGATTTTGCAAGGTCCCTTCCAATGGACCTTTGCCTCAACACACACACCTTTGATCCAATGCCTTTGATGAAGAGTATTCACAACCTGACTTGGGAAGCTAAAGCAAAGATATCACAAGTACAATCTTCAACAAAATTATTCATGCATAAGCCAACCTAGCCTTTCTCATGAGAGATCCCTTCTTATATAAAGTGAAGAAGAAGGGATTAGGATGATTCCACTAAATCATAGAAGCGGGTGAGATCCAAGTCGATTGGAGGCCACTTCAACCTTTCAAAGATTCCATTCTAGAACCTTCGATAAATTCTTCTTTTTCCTTCGTTTAAACATCATCGCACCCTAAATATGAGCAACCTGCGATGATGTCACAAGCCATTGTGGTGCAACATGTGACGATCTGACAACATCGCACCCTTAACACTGGAAAGGTGTGACGATCTCTCTTGATATGGTTTTTCAATAAGGAAAAGGTAATTTCACCTCTCAGGGAAAGTCTTGTTTCTTCAATAGCCTTCAGGGAATATGAAAACGGTCTTTCTTATAACTGGTGATACACATATCATTAGTGGTTCCTAGGGTAATAAAAATAATGTGTAATAGAAAATCTAACAAAAAATACCAAGGTAAATTCTCTATTCAATTTTAGTTCATAGGCCAACCTCATAACAACCAATCTAGTCAGCAAGCTTGGGTTGGAAATTCATGATCATCCTAGCCCATATCCATTGGGATGAGTAAAAAAGGATGTAAAGATCAAGGTCACGAATAATGTAAGACCAAATTTTCTACAAGTGTATATTTTTTTGATGAAGTGGATTTGGATGTACCATCCCTTGATGTGTGTGGTGTAGTGTTTGGACGCCTCTACGTGTATATGAGGGATGTGATCTTCATGAGGAGAGAAAAATAGTATCACCTGATTAGGGATAGGAAATATTACATTATCAACACACACAAAGGTAAGTCAAATATCTCTCTGGTAAGTGCCAACTAAGCCAAAAGGTTGACTAGTTCTAGTAAGAAGTATGCATTGTTGTTCTTAACAGAGAATCAATTGAGTGATTAATTGATCAGAGTAAAGGCATCCTTTGAGGGATGTACTAAAGAGTAGAAGCATTAGTTGGAGGATTTGTTGAGGGCATATGGGGGAGTGTTCCAAGAGCCTAAAGGGTTATATTTCTCTCAGGTAATATCTTTCACATTGATGAAATTCTTTATGTACCTGGTTTAAAGAAAAATTTAATTTGTGTTCTAGTCTTAGAAAGTAAAGGTTATTCAGTAGCTTTTTCAAAAGGTAAAGCCCTTTTATGGTCCTCAAATGAAGACTTAAGTACTGCTATAACCATTGGAACTCATGAGTGTGGACTATACAAGATTTCAGGTCAAGTTGTTCAAGCTCTAGTACATGAGACGATCAATCCCTGCGAGCTCTAGCATAGGAGACTTGGACACCTAAATTACAATGCACTTCCAGGTTTGCAAAAGATGGTGATAGGTATGCCAGTTTTTTCTATTGAGCATAATAGTGTCTGTAAAGGTTGTTCACTTGGTAAGAACATAAAGAAACCTTATCCTCTCAGTAACAGAAAATCATATGGAATTTTGGACTTAATCCATTCTAATCTTTGTGGTCCTATGTCTGCACCCTCTATGAATGGTTGTATCTATTATATTATTTTTATTGATGATTTCTCACGTAAAACTTGGATTTACTTCTTAAAGACTAAAGATGAATCTTTTAGCAGATTTAAAGACTTCAAGAATCTTATTGAAAATCAAACAGGAAGACACATCAGAGTTTTCAGAACAGACAATGGTAAAGAATTTGACTCCCTCAAATATGATGAACTCTGTCGAGCTTCTGGAATTAAGAGGGAACTGACCGTGCCATACAACCCTTAGCAAAATGGTGTAGCTGAACGAAAGAACAAAACTATCTGTGAAGCATCCACGACCATGATGCATGATTAGAACTTGCCTCTATCACTTTGGGTTGAGGCTGCCAGTACAACAGTGTACATACATAATAGATGTCCTCACAAAGTCCTTGAAGCAAAAACTCCTGAAGAATTTTTCACCGGGTGTAAACCCTCAGTTGAGCATTTAAGAATCTTTGGCAGTCCAGTTTATATACACATTCCAAAAGAGAAGAGGACTAAACTAGAGCCCTCCGGTAAGAAAGGAATTTTTGTGGGATATAGTGAGACCACAAAAGCCTACAGGATTTATATCTCTGGCCAAAAGTTCATTGAAGTAAGCAGAGATGTGACATTTCATGAAGAAACAAAATTCCGTCGGGCCAAAGATCTTCCATGCGATTCAGAGGAGCCGGAAGCTCCATCATTTGATTCTCCAGATGAGCAGAGGGAGGAAACCTTTGAAATTGTAGCAGATCCATCAAGAGACTCTATTGAATTTCCAATGGAGTTACCTCTTGTCAAAAGGAAACCATCTTGGTGACTGGAGATATTGAAAGAAGTAGAAAAACACTCAGCTCCGAAGGGCACCTTTAGAGAAAGCAAGAAACCAGATAAGTACTCCGGTCTCATAGCTCAATTAAATACTATAATTGATTCAGAACCTTCCAGCTTTGCTGATGCTTTCAAACATCAAGTATTGAAAGATGCTATGAACGAAGAATATGATTCTATTTTGAAGAATGATGTATGGACTGTAGTTCCTAGACCTCATGGTAAATCTGTAGTGACTTCAAAATGGATTTATAAGATAAATCATGCAGCAGATGGCAGCATTGAGAAATACAAGGTGAGATTTGTGTCTCGTGGTTTCTCTCAGAAAGAAGGAATTGACTATGACGAGATTTTTGGTCCAGTTTCCAGGTATTCTTCTATCAAAATTATTATTTCACTTGCAACAGTTTTTGGTTGGAAACTTCACCAAATGGACATTAAAACTGTTTTTCTTAACGTTGAAGTTGAATAAGAGGTTTACATTGAGCAACCTGAAGGTTTCGTGATACATGATAAAAGATCTCATGTATGTAAACTCAAGAAAGCTCTGTACGGGTTGAAACAAGCTCCAAGAGCTTGGTATGGTAGAATAGACAACTTTCTACAAAGTCTTGGATTCTCCAAGAGCATAGCAGATCCAGATCTTTATATAAAGATCATTCAAAATCATCCAGTTATCCTAGTCTTATATGTGGATGATTTTTTCCTCACTGGAGAGGAAACCTTGATAGCTCAGACTAAGAGGGAGCTTTCTGAAGAATTTGAAATGAAAGATTTGGGGCTCATGCACTATTTTTTGGGCTTGGAAGTTTGGCAGAAACCAGGAGAGATCTTTCTCTCACAGAGTAAATATGCAGTTGATATACTTCACAGATTTGGCATGATGGACTACAAGTCCATGACGACTCCAATGATCTCTAACTTAAAGAAACTCCAAGATCAAGTCACAGGCTCAGATCCAGAAGACCCCACCTTATATCGGCAGATCATTGGATCCTTGATGTATCTCGTACATACGATACCTGACATCTGTTATGTTGTAAATGCTCTTAGCCAGTTCATGTGTGAACCTAAACATATACATATGGTTGCAGTAAAACATATCCTAAGATATGTTTGGGGGACTATATATTATGGTCTCAGATACACATCCAGTGGATGTGTGATGCTCCATGTCTTTACAGATTCAGATTGGATGGACAGTGCAGTGGACCAGAAGAGTACTTCCGGATATTGCTTCAGTTTGGGTTCAGCTATGATTTCCTGGTCCAACAAGAAACAGGGCTCTGTAGCCCAAAGCACTGTAGAGGCAGAATACATTGCTGCTAGTGCTGGTGGCAAAGAAGAAGTGTGGCTCAGGAAGCTACTTTCAGACTTGTTCAGTTCAGAGATTGAACCCACAGTCATCCATTGTGACAATCAGAGCTGTATAAAGCTCACTGAGAACCCTGTGTTTCATGATAGATCGAAACACATTGTGATGAGATATCATTATGTCTGGGACATGGTTCAAAAGAACGTTCTCAACATTCAGTATGTTCCGATAGCAGAACAGACAACATACATTTTCACCAAGCCACTATCCTTGACAATGTTTGTATACTTTTGTGACAAGCTTGGTTTAGCCGAGAATGTCTCTCTTGCTGAGAGGGAGTGTTAAATTTATAAGCAACTGCAAGATCCATTCTCTTGGAGGATGGCTAAGACCCTAGACGAGATCCAGGGCCCCCAGTGCACTCCTGGGGTACTTGGTCTGGGACCAAATAGTCAGTGCCATGGAAAAAGACCCTTGTTAGGGCCCCAGTATACGACTGGGGTTCTTGGTCTAGAACCAAGTAGTAAAGACCCCTGAGAGGGCCCCCAGTATACTATTGGGGTTCTTGGTCTAGGACCAAGCAGTTAAAGCCCCTAGATAAGTCTAGGGCCCCTGGAAATGTCCAGGATACCCATGCATATGGCATGGGTTGATCCTTGGTCTTTGACCTTGGTGGATAAGACCTCGGAAAACGTTCTGGGGCTACTTGATCCTCTATCAAGTATTTTGTTGGTGCATGACCTTCCTTGGGAAGGACATAACCACATGAGGGATAAGTCCCATATGCAACGATGATAAAGTAATAAGTTCACCATGTTAAATGACGGAATGTGTATTGCCACCTTGCTAACCCTCCCTTACCTTTACTTGTGTTGGTTTGGTGTTTTTATGTTTTTAAGGGTAAATTAGATTTAAATTATATCATGTTTAAATTACCTAATTTAAACATGATATTTTAATAATATTTTTAATCTAACTTTTCCCTAAACCAAACTATAAAATAGAACCTCCCCTCTCATATCACTCACCTCTTGCATCACTTGTTTTCTAAGTGTGTTCAGACCTCTCCTAGCTGCAACTCCTCTCTGCTGTTGAAGTTGCGGCCCCCTTTTGTTGTGAGTGAAGTCTTCTTGTTGCGGCCTTTTCTATTTTTCTATTGCAGACTGTTGTGGTGTGGCTGCGGCTTCTCTTGAGTGTTGGCTGTGGGGTGCTGCTCCTATATTTCTAACTGTGGTAAACATGTGTGGTGTGTGGCCTCTTCATTCTCTGTTGTGGTTGGGTTCTAGGGTGCGACTCTTTATTTTCTATTGAGGATGAGTTCTAGGGTGCGGTCCCTCTTCTGCTCTGTTTTGTAAAGCCTATAGGGTGCAACCCCTTCTTGCTGTGGTGTATGTGTAGGGTGATACCTTTTACACTGCTGTGTGGGGTACTGTTGTGGCTCGGCCTCTCCTCCTCTCTGCTGTAAAGTTATTTCTTCTCAGATCTCTCTTTTGAGCCACGACCTCCTCTAAGCCACTCCTCCTGTAAAGGTTTATGTCCTCAGTTTCTTTGTGTGAGATCTTTGAGTGTTTTAAGCAATCTTGTATGAGGGTTTCAACCTTGTGAAGACCTTGCTGGTTTTGTTTTTTTGGTGGCAAGAAAGATCCTTCACCTATTGGTAAGAGATCCAACCTATAAGGTGGATCTATGAACTTAACCTTTGTCTGAGCATACTAAAAATGGTTCTACATCTCCTGTGGTTACTGTGCTTTCTTCAGAGGTAAGGTTGTTGTACCAGGTAAGCTACTTACTCATCATTTTCAGATCTGGATCTTGTCTTAACTTCAGTACTGTTTTGATCCTTTTAGTTTTGTACTTCAGCTATTAGATCTGAGTTATATGTATTGAGTTTATGCTGTCTATAAGTTGATTTATTGTTTATGATCAGATTGTTCTTAGATCTACAGATCTGTATAATATTTTGAGATCAGTCTTATAGATCTGTTTTCACTGTCTTGTTGTATCTTGAACTGTTCATTGTTCAAGAAGTAGATTTCTTGTTTAACTCTTGCATAGTAGATCTGAGTATTATTACTGATCTTCAGATTTAGTTTTACTGAGTTTATTACTATCTTATTTTAGATCTCCTAAAACTGTATACTAGTTAAAGTGTTTGAGTTTGTTGAATCCTAGATCTAGCTGTTTTATTCACTAAAATTAAAAAGATACTATTGTTTGCTTTACTGCCCTAATTATAACAAACATCAATCGTCTTCCCTCTTCCAACCTATGAAACTAATATAGACCATCGATTTTCTTCCTTTGCAAAACCCCAAAAACAAATCTTCATTGTTGATTTAATAAAACTTCCAAACGACCTATACCTTACAATTTTTTTAAATTTATCATGAAAAATATCAACCGTTGATCGTGATATCTAACATGATCTTGACCGTTGATTCCCGAACTTCTTCCCAGTGCTACACATGGTCATTAAAACACAAATTTCAACTTTTCCAAGTCGAATTTTGCTTTGCAACTTTCGTATTTAATTTATTAAAGTCCGCAACAATGAATTTACCCAAATTTGCATTGGTTCTTGGCCCATACGGGTCAAATGTTGAACTAGTAGCTTTGATACCATATTTTAATGTACCCAACACTCAACTGGGTCACGTCACTACTAAAATGACCCATTAAAAATATCTGATATCAATTTAAATGCATAAATAGTACAAAACATGCTTTTGAAGCTCATTCAACTGTCCATACTAAATAAAAACATAATTACAACTATTCTAAATGTGCACATCAACAACAAAGTACAAGTAGCATAAATCTACCAAAAATATTATATACATGAATTCGTCTTAGAGAAAGTAGCATTTAACCAAATAACTCGGAGTAATTTGCACAACAACCATATCATCATTGAACATGAATTAACACGACAAATAAGAAAACTCATCTTAATGAAATTTGAAACCCACTGTAGAGGATGAACGTTCCTCCCAATCATATCCTTATTGTTCTAGTTCTCAATAGCAACACACTCCTAAGTTGACGCTATGAATCCACAAGAGATGGAGGTCCCTAAGGCTTGCCAATGTCCCACTTTCAGTAGTTAAATTCTCAGCTAATTCCAGTCCACCAACACACTTCCCCTCAACCTGCACAACACAAGGGATTGAATCCCCCTTCACTTCTCATAGTTCCTCATACATTTCCACTCCCCTATAGGGATTCCAACACAGGTTGGATAGGAATTCTACTTGTTGGGACTTCAGGAATTCTACAACTATAACAAAAATTCTCCCAGTAGCCAAATGTTTGCTTCTTTGATGAATTTTGAACAATTCATCACTCCCATACACTCAACCTCTTTATCCATGAAATAACAGCTCCAAACAACAACCAATCATGCCCACAATATGTTCCTTCAATATTCCACACTCATAAATCCATTGATGGAAATACAACTCCATGTAAAAACAACTCCCTATCCAAAAATGTGAATCCATAATTCTGGTCCCCTGCCCATACAAATTTCCTCTCTTTTTCTTTCTTGCTTGACTTGCACTCTTCCCCAAGTTGATTGTACTCATCCCCCATGTTATTAATAACTATGGGAAGTGACTCTCACACCAACCCTCTTACATGAATTCAATGGTTGGGCTCTAGAACACTCAACAACTAATGGAAGGTTCATGGCAAGGATATTTTAAAGAAAAATAGGAAATGTGTTTTGGTTTAATAGATATGGGTAACTCTCCCCCTTGGACCCCTATCCTCTCTTGTGGATACTTAGCCCTGAAATCTCCGTTCATATCCATCTACAACTGGAGATACATTTTATTTATTATATTCAGTTTACATCATTTACGTATTACATCTCTTTGGCACTCGACCATATGCTATATTCACAATAAACAACACTTGTCTCTCGACCATATATGAAATTTACAATATATATCACTAGTTTAGGGTTTGAAAATGGGGATGTTACACCATATCTACTAGAGAATCA
>ML787071.1:25588-61880 GCA_009831015.1 Picea engelmannii
TGATAACACATGCTTACAATATTTGGATGATTAGTGCCTTGATTATTTGTAGGGGATATATATATTACAATATATTAAAATATTACAATATTGCAATGTAATAGTAATGCCATATTACAATGTAATATGGCATTACCATATTACAATGTAATAGTAATTCCATATTACATTGTAATATGGCATTACCATATTACAATGTAATATGGTAATGCTATATTACAATGTAATATGGCATTACCATATTACATTGTAGTATGGCATACAATATGGTATACCATATTACAATGTAATATGATAATACCATATTACAATGTAATATGGTAATACCATATTTCATGTAATTTTTTTTTTTTTAACTTAAAGCCATTGTTGCAATATCAATGAAAGTTCATCGGAAACAACTTTACTATTTTACCAAAACTACCACTATAGAGACGAAATTTCATTGCAATTTGCCACGAATTTCCGTCGCACATACAACATCTGCGTCGTAAGTTTGGTTTTGAGATATTTTTTCGTCGATATTGCCACAGTTTTTCGTCACAAGTTGCGATGGTTTTGCGTCGCACATTCAGCATCTACATCGTAAGTTATAGGCTTGGCATATCTTTTCATCGCAATTGCGACACAGTTTCGTCATAATTTCCATATTTCTTCATTGTTATTGCGACGTAATTTCGTCGAAATTGCGACGATGCATAGGGTTAACTGATGTTGAAGGTGGTGACACATGGAGCACTTATTTCATCGATGTTTCTATGCACACCTGGATCGTGGATATAGCGATGAAATTATTCCGATGAACAAAAATCTCGACTGTCGTGGAAATTGCGATGGATATGTGTGGCAATATCAACGAAAAACCATCACAAATTTGTTCATATGTAGTAGTGACTTAGGTACCACGTAGGTTACTTGCAGGGGTTATTTTGCAGGTACCCTAGGTTAGATAAGGGTCATACAACACACAACCTTTATGGAGGATTACCTCTCCAGGGGGATCTGACCGACTGGTTGTTAAGCCCACGAGGTCCCTTATAACTGATTTGGTTACCTTCGATCTTTAGCAGAGGAGTATCAGGCCCCTCTTGGGTGAGGCATACCTACTTTAGAGAGGGAGGTCCCTTTAAACCACTTTATCATGTTTGTGTGCATATTGGTCATTTGATTATTTTTGGCGTGCTCTTTGATTACTAGTTGGCCTTAGGATTTGTTTTTTATATCTTGAGTCATGAGTCATCATGGAGTCAGGCCAACTTCCTTGCAGGTCTCACCACTTGTTACATTTTCCACCGCATTTTGAGTCTTTTCCTTATAAAAGGCATAGAGTTATCAAACATGGTACACATATGTCCACTTATCATACTTGTGATCATACAAGGATGAGTACTGAACTGAATCATCAATATATTGGGAGCCCTTCGACTCCCACACCTACAATAGTTAATGGTACCCCTTTGAATCCTTCAACCACAATGGTTGTAGTGCTAGAGGCACCTATCATCACCGTTTCCTATCCTATAGTGAATACTCAACCTATAGCTACAAGCCTGTTTGGGTCTCTTGGTCAATCACTGGGATATAATTTTCAGTCGATCCCTATGGCCTCGAGTCCTTTTTCCTATGGTATGCCAAATTTTACATCATAGTTTTCAAACTCCATCCTAGCGGCTCGCCTTAATGCTAACATTGGACTTGGGTGAACAACTCCTCCTTATACTCCTTTATCATTTGGTGGCACTCATGTCCCTCAAATGACTCCTACCATTAGAGGCATTCCTCCTTTTAACCCTAGGTCTAATCCTATTGCTTCTAGATGGAGTAACCAACCTATCACACAAGCTACTACTCACATTCCATGATTTACACCCACCTCCTCTATGTTGATTCTGAACAACACATTTGGTATGAAGAATCCACCTTATCCTCTGGATTCACACCTAGAGGAGGTCAGTTTCACACTTTGGGAAACCCCCAACCCGGGTCCACTCCGGATAGGGTAAGTTTTTATAACCCTCATCAAAACATTCCTACTTGAATGGTGCCCAACCAACCCCTTGTGAATCATCCTAGAGGAGGTTCTTACCATCCCGGATAAGGACATGGTGCTTACCAGAACCCTGGATGGGTTGTGATTCCCTAACCATAATCTTTTTGGGGAGCATGGGGCCAGATGCCGCAACCTCGTCTCCCTTTTCTGGCGACACTGAAATTTCCAGACTTGTCTAAGTTAATGAATGACCCTGTGCGTAATGATCCTTCATGTCCCTCTGTCCCCACTAAGCTTCCTTCGAATATTCCAAAATTCAAGGGAAGGACTAATGAGGTTCCTAGTGATCATGTCACCACCTTTCACCTATGGTGATATTTTAATTCCCTTAATAACGATTCTATTTGGTTAATATTGTTTCAATGCAACCTCACAAGGGTTTCCGTGAAATGGTATATCGAGCTACCTAGGGGGGCATACATAAATTTTAATCAGTTAGTTTTAGTCTTCCTCAATCACTTCCAATTGTCGGTTCGTTACAATGTTGGCATCAAAATTTTGTCAACATTTCATCAGGATAGGGCCACTCGCACATCATATCACATACAGGATTGGCATAGATAGAAGATGTTGATGAAGGCCAATACACCCTCCAAAATTCTTTCTAGAATGGTTCCTTAAATCTCTCCTGCCTTATATTTTGAAGGATGTTTCTACATCTGGGGTTACTTCTGAGGAAGAAGAAATTTTTAAATCCTAGAAGTTAGATATTATATATGCTCAGTCTTGGATGTTATACGAGATTCTTCCTGAAACACAGAGGTCAAACGATGACCCTAGACAAAATCCTCATCCGCATGCCGATGTCATTGTAGGCTTTGTCAATGTGAAATCCACAGAGTCGGTGACAAGCCATTTGAAAGACTTGTCTCTAAGAAAATATGCAAGAGGGACATATTCATTTGTTTCCTCTAATCCCACTCAATCAATGGATGTACGCTCCATGTAGTTGTCGACTAGCCCTAATGGTAGCCAACAACCAGGAGGGAGTAAGAAGAAAGGACGTAATAATAATCGTATGGGTGGGAATAATAATAATAAACCCAAGGATAATGGTAATAATGAGAAGACGAATAATAATGTTGGTGAGGGAAAAAAATAAAGGTGGAAGGTGAAATTTCCTTCTAAGCTTTGAACAGACAATCACCTTACCCATTTATGCCCCAAACTTGCAAAAGCTGCAAGGATTTTATCTCTACCGCCCACCATGTTGATGAATCCTTTTCCACATAAATAGCACATGGCCTTGATCTCCTTGAATGCTGGAAATGTGGTGAGTGGAGTCAAAACCCACCGACACAAGACAGTGATTGTTTTTGCATCAATATCGTCAAATATGAGGTTAATGTAGCCATTCTATCTCGTGATTACAATTCTCCACAAACTGTACCTGGTCTAGAGTCTCCTCCTCCTTTGGAGGTGCCTCTATAGATTGAAAAACCAGATCCACTACCTCATATTCTGAAAGGAGTGCTCAAGGGCTCTACCCACAATCTCAATGCTAGAGCTGCCCATAATTACTCAATTGTTGAGGACCTAGGTCAAAACCCTTATGCGATTTCATATATGGAGGTACTCCAGACATGTCCTTCATAGAGGAATTCCTTTCTATCCATGTTAGGAGATCTAGATCCTTGTGGCTCGAAAGTTATCAAGTTTGACATTGCAGATGTGAAGCCTCGCTTTCCTTACCATGTGGAATTCCAAATCCATGTGGGTTACTCAAAATATACCATAAAGTGTATTGTTGTTGATGAAGGCAATGCAACATGTGTGATGTCCCTGGTCTGTTGGAAAGCCCTCGGATCTTTGACTCTTTCTCAGTCTCCAACCATGTTGATTTCTTTTGACAGTCGTTCATTCCACCCTCACAGTATTCTTTCTAGATTTCTAGTCTAGTTAGGTGGGAAGACGATAGAGGTGGATGTTGAGGTGGTTGATGTGCCCCTTGATTATAACTTGTTACTAGGATGCAATTGGACTTACACTATGACTGCAATCATATCATCCTTCTTCCATACTCTTTGTTTTACTCACGATGGGAATATCATGATGATCGATCAGTTTTCCTTTACATATGCTAGTCCTAGTGCATCTATTGGACCGCCGATCCTTGTGGTTGACAATTCTCAGACGAAAAATGAGAATATTGGTGTTGAAATTTATTCATCCCTTATGGGTACCTTAAACTTCATGGCATCGATTCACCATATTTATTCCATGTCCAGTAGGATCGTTTCATTAGAGAGGTTCATTCCTTTTTGAACTTCTTATTTTAATGATCCTTGGACCCTACCTTCCTCGACTACATCTTGTGAAGGTCAGTCACATACTAGAATGTCCATGCCACTATCGACAACAGAGATAGCGTATGAAGTTATTCTTTACTGTTTCGCCGATCTGGATCCTATTACCTCGTAGAAAGACGAGGAGTATCATGTTATTGAGCCTGTATGGGCCACTTCGTTGTCTTGTCACATGACTGCATCGATGATACTTTACCTTTGGATGAAGCCATCATTGAGGCCATGGATGGTTCTAACAAACCTTGGGATGATATGCATCATCGCTCTTATTTTCTCCCAGAGCTTTCTATAATCTAACAAGATGAATTTAGATCTACTTTGAGAGAGATAGTTAGTCACTACGTAGTTCCACTTGATACGCATGAAATTTATACCAAAGGAAACATGGAGAGAATATCACCTACCATCATGATTGATATCTCTCATATCCCTAGAAAGATTGAAAATGCATACATCAATGCAGATTGTTCACTAGAATAAATTTTGATCTACACTGAACTCTTCAAGGAATTGCGATATGTATTCACTTGGTCATATGAAGAGATGACAAGAATTTACCCTCAAATTGTCGAACATGAGATTAAAACTTACCCAGGTGCTAATCCTATTCGAAAATGTCTTAGATCTGTCAATCCTTGGAAGGCCCCTACTATTAAGGAAAAGGTAGAGAAACTGCTTAATGTTGGATTTATCTACCTGGTTCCCTTCATTGAATGGTTATCCAATCCTGTTCCTGTGAATAAGAGGCAAGGAACAATCTATGTATGCATGGATTTCCGTGACCTTAACAAGGTCTATCCTAAAGACAACTTCCCGACACCCTTCATCGATCAGATTCTCGACGAGTGTGGAGGAAGTGAAGTTTTTTATTTCAAGGATGGATTTTCAGGGTATAATCAAATTCATATTAAACTCGAGGATCAACACAATATGACATTCATTTTACCTTGGGGTACTTTCACAAAGATGCCTTTCAGCCTTAAAAACACTAGAGCAACCTTCCAACGTGCTATAACCTTCGCATTTCACAATCTCAAGCATATAATCGAAGCCTATCTTGATGATATTGCTACTCACTCCCGTAAGAGAGTGGATCACCCTAAGCACCTTCGACTAATTTTTGAAATATTTAGTCATTATCACATCTAGTTGAACCCTCATAAATGCATATTTTGCATTAGATCGGGACGTATTCTAGGATATTTAGTCTCTGAGACTGGGATCATGGTAGATCCGTTAAATTTTGAGGAAATACTTTGATTACCTCCCTTGCGCACTATTCGACAACTTCAAGGTTTACAGGGGAAATCTAAATTTTTACGTCGGTTTATAGTGAACTATGCCAATATTACTAAGGGTTTCATGCATCTCTTTAATAAGGACACCCCTTTTATCTGGGATGATCGAGCCCAGGAATCCTTCTATGCTTTGAAGAAAGCATTGGTATTGATGCCTCTATTTAAGTCTCCTGACTACAACATAGATTACTTACTTTATGTCGTCGTGTCATAAGAGATGATTGGTATGGTATTGGTTAAGGAGGATCATGAACTCCACGAGCACGTCATTTACTATCTTAGTCGAAACTTAGTCGGTCCTGAGCTCAAATATTCTCATGTTGAAAATATAGATTTGGTTGTCATTCACCCATTCCAACAGCTACAACATTGTATATTTATTTGCAAAAATAATGTGGTGGCTGATGTCAATCCATTTTAATATGTCCTTACCAGGAATATCATAGGGGGGAAGTAAAATAAATGGATTGTCATTTTACAAGAATTCGACTTCGATTTTCATTTTTGCGAAATCCAAGAAATCATTAGTCTTTGCATAGTTAATATTTGACTTCCCTCGATTGGATGAGGATGTTATTCATGTTGATTCATTTGTGGATGAACAAATTTTCCTTGTCTCATCATCTGACCCCTGGTATGGAGACATTGTTCTCTATCTTGAAACTTTGAAGTTCCCTCAGCATCTCTCATGAGATGATAGACGATGTATATGATACCAAGCTAAGAACTATCTTATCATTGGTGACACTTTGTATTTTCGAGGAGTACATAATATCTTTCATCATTTTTTAACTCACAAATAAGTTGAGTCTGTTTAAACAATTTCCACAGTGGGGCTTGTGGTGGTCATCTATATGGTGACAACCCAAAAACTTTTGCGAGCCAGTTATTTTTGGCCATATATATTTAAAGATTGCATTGAAGCAGTTAAGAATTGTCACTCATGCCAACTTAAAAAAATGCGCTCGTATCCAACCCCTCTCCATCCAGTTATTACTATTGGTCCCTTCACCAAGTGGGGGGGTGGACTTTGTGGATTGCAACCCAAATTCGGCTGCAAGGAATCAAAACATTATCATGGTTATAGACTACTTTACTAAGTGGGCCGAAGCCATGGCTACAGTTAAATCTGATGGGAAGATTGTTTCCTTCTTCATATTCAATTAAATTATAGCCAGGCTCGGAATCCCGAGTGATATTGTCACTGATCATGGAAGTCACTTTCAGAATGAAATGATGAAAGAACTAGCATCTAAAATCGGGTTTAAGAATGGTCATTCTTCCCCTTACTATCCCCTAGAAAATGGATAGCTAGAGGCCATGAAAAAGTCTCTCAAGACCATTTTGCAGAAAATTGTCAGCCAGAGCAAATCTGACTGGCATATCATGCTATATCCCGCACTTTGGGCATACCAAACCTCGGTCAAGAATGCCACCAGTTTTTCTCCTTTATAGTTAGTACACAGTGTGGATTCGATCTTACCTATTGAATGTGAAATCCCTTCTCTTATGTTGGAAGTTTCACTCCTACCTAACACTTTCTATCTCAAACAACGCCTCGTGCACCTAGAGAATTTGGATGAGCAACGTAGAGATGCCTCTACAGCTATTGAAGCGAATAAAATATGTGTCAAGGTCAAATACAATAATTATGTCTATCCTCGGTTGTACGCTGAGGGTGACTTGTTCCTTTTATATGATCAAGCCAAAAAACCAATGGGGGAAGGCAAGTTCAAACCCATGTGGCATGGTCCCTATATTGTGCGACGTGTCTTAGAAAAAGGAGCCTATGAATTATAAGATTATGAAGGGAACATGTTATCTAAGAACAGGAATGGGCTCTACTTGAAAAGATGTTACACTTGAGCCCCAATCTTTGGAGTAACGCTTTGTACACTAATGTAATTTAGTTTATATGTATTTTCCCTTTATTTTTTTTCTTCAACTTGATTATCAAGTTTTCCCTTGGTTGGAAGATGTCAATGAAGTCTTCGGTCTACTTAGGATTCACAGAAAGAGCGAGTCATCATACATGGAACTTGGCTTCTTCTGATTGGGTTGTTTACTCACATGAGGGTCTACTGGTGTCTTCAGGTGGCATATGCCTAGGGCCATACATGAATAATGTGGCCGAATATAAAGCCTTTATATAAATTTTTGAGCAATTCCTTTTCACATGGTATTCACTCTTTAGAGGTTTTCCTAGATTTCCAGTTAGTAGTATATCAGTTGAACGATAATTACCATGTGCGTGACCCTACTTTACTCCAAAAATTTCCATGGGTATGACTTTTAGAACGACAATTTGATTTTATTACTTATCATCACATACCTAAGAGTTCTAATTATGTATCTATGCATATGATAATTTCGTTTTAGATTGACATTTGTCACATAACTAAAGCAAAGAAAACGTTCTCATCAATGTACACATTGTAACATAAGTAAATTCGAAGAAACATGTTTATATATATATATATATATATATATATATATAATATATGATGTTTATAGTACAAAATTGGGGCTAACACCCTTAATACACATATACAGTCGATCATACAAAAATCGTGACATCTACTCCTGTGGCACTGGATGAGTGTCATGATAGAAAACTATGACATTTGCGAGATGCTAAAATAGTTTCACCCAAGCTATGGGCATGCCTACCATCTTTCGTTGCATAGCTTCCGATAGATCCTCCACCTGAACCATCAGAATATTTTGTGTCAAATGATACAGTTTTCCCTGCACGTTTTGAAGGACTCTCTCTGCATATCCTCCCACTGCCTCATCTCCCCAGTGCCTCCGACGATGTCGTGTACCTACGTTTGTGTCACATACATATATAATTAGTACTTAAACATCATCCAAAAATATTTTTGTTTTCCTATACAAAAATACAAAAAAATGAAATATTTAAAAAACTTTGACATACCTATGTCCCCGTAGGCGGTCCCTGGTGGTAATGGCATGTTAGGGTCCCCTCTGAAATCAATCCATGCATAAGGGTAATCATCCAAAGCTATTCCCTTCCGTCTCCACCAGTAGAAGAATTCATCATTGTAGGGTGTGGGAACCCTACGTCCCCCATGTCATTTCATCACCTTGGTCCACTGTGCCATGGTTGGATCATAAGGTCCATGCATAATGATATCACCTATAGGTCCCAAACCTGGAACCCGCTCGAAGAAAAAGCTACACAAGATAGAAGAGAACCTGAAGTTCCTCTTACTACCCTATTTTCATTCTGTCATCTGGCTCTTCATGTTAGCCAATAGTGAGGTGCACCAGTCGTACACTGTGGGTCTCAATAACTCTACCAAGTAGAACATAAGAGGTCTCGATGCCTTGTGAAAATATTTCGATCCTTTGATCTATGCCAAAATGAGGACAACAATCTTGAGACTTATATTGTTTATCACTTGGATATGGAGTTGACTCCCGACCTTCTCTGTCCCTACAATGTAATGAGCGTCTATGTATTCCTATATTTTCATACCGCTCCCAGCTCCCTGAGATTTGAGGTTGACCAGCTCACCTCGATGTGACAACCCCATCAAGAAATAAATCTCCTTGAATTCAATCCTTAATGGTTCCCATCAAGGTTGAATCTCTCACTATCTAGATCCCAATAATCCACGAGAAACTATAGAAATCTCACTTGGGCCCTCGTCCCTTTGAGAGAGAAAAACTTATACAAACCAAATATTTTCAAGGCCATTTGGGCCCCTGTATCTCTTTCCACAGTAGCATATACCTCCTCATGTTCCCTTTCCCTCCACTCTAGCACCATCCTGCGAGAGAAAAATCATTTTTTGAGTTAGAAATCTATAAAAAAAATGTTTACAGACATATACATGGAATGCAACATTCATAGTTGTGTATAGGGTTGAGTATACACTAGCTTTATTTTAGACAACTGCATATAATCATGTGTATACACAACCTGATGAACAGTAGCACACATACATCTAAACTTCTAATTTGTGCCCAAGATAACTTAAAAAATGGAACCTAAATACAAAATCTAATCCACTAAAACGAAAGAAGAGGGGAAGAGGAATAACCTGGTCCAGACGGTCATCGATTCTGTCACTTGTAGCTCCTGCAATCACCAGTTGAAGTTTGGAGGTGATTTGGTCCAAAATCCACTATTTGGGTAAAAAATACAAATGGTATGGTAAATTTGTTTTTTTTTACTATTTATAGAAAATGTTTACCCACTTTTCATAGTTTCAGAGAATATTTTTTCCTAATGGACTAATATGATAGTGGATTGAGTTGGTTTTTCTAGTTTTATCCAGGGATTCTTGCGGTTTTCAACGTTATGTCGCCCGTTTGTAACTTTGGATAGGTATTTTCACTACCCAACATATAGGATAGGTATCCATTCCATCATGCACACTTGCATCATCCTATGATTGTCACTCATATGCCTTAGGTACGAAATAGTTTTATATCGACACATAACCTTCTATCTGCTACTCGAAGTGTCGTTATCGAATGGTAGAGACTTACCAGACATGGGTACCCTAGTTAGATCCTATGCTTTATTTGCTTCCCATGCAGAGATTTTTTCTGTAGGACTAGGAGTACCTTATAGCTAATACATGAATTTATGTTGAACCTCATTTCTCACTCATAAATATGATGACCTATACCTAGAGGACTCCCAAATGAGTTTGATTTAAGCTCTTTTCCAACTCATTTTCAAAAAATGAAAAGATTTCCAAGTGAACTTGTGTCTTTCACACTCATATATTGGATTTGAAAGGAAGTCTATTTGGTGCAAGTTTATCCCTTTTTCAAACCAAGTAGACTAAGATTATGAAAAAGGACATTTTTTGGCATTAAGTTGTGATTGCATCTCATGCCCTTGCTTGCAGTATTGAGCCTATAGTTGGTTCTCACTTTGTGTTATAAACCATTTACCTCAGTATTTTTGTATCCTCAACCAAGAAGAGCCTTTTTTATATCCTTCGCAACTTGACACCCTATACCCATGAGGGAACAATCCCCCAAGTCCCCATCTCCCACATGCACTTCCTTGCATTGAGCATAGGTATGTTCCACTACTTGAACTAGATTTTATTACTTGTGACACTCATTTCCTCCTCTGTATCATAACATTCATTTGTCTATGAAAAAACAAAAAAATACGAACCGGAAGGGAGTATTATCTTATATTGGCAGCAATCATGTTGCCTTTGAACAGAGCGCAAAATTTTTGAGTCCACTTGTCATCAGAATTTTGGGTTTAGCATGACCTTAGGAAGTTGAGCTCATTACATAGAGTTTACTCCTCTGACTGGTTACTCTTCCAGTCCCTATGGAGAGTTTGATTGTGCCTCCTGTATCTCAAGGTTTCATCATTGAGTCTATGCTGCCAGAGTCTTCCATTTGTCTCATGCTCTTGTTCAAAGGATGTCTGTCAACTTGTTGTTACACATTATTTTTGTCACCCTTATGACCATTAATGGTGTAAACCTATTTGTTGCCTTTATAGGGGTCAATGGCCTGAATTCCTGAAGAATGAAAGGAGAAGAACTTTTACTGAGAGAAGTTGTATTTTCCTTTGCAAAAACCCTATTAAAGAGGATTTCCACAGGCTGCACTATAGCTAGGGTGAGGAAATTCCTGGTTTTTGTAGGTTGAACTATAGCCAAGGTGAGGAAATTCCTAGTTTTCGTAGGCTGCACTATATCCAGGGTGAGGAAATTTCTGGTTTCTATAGGATGCACTATAGCCAGGGTGAGGAAATTCCTAGTTTCCACAGGCTACACTATAACTAGGGTGCGGAAATTCATGTACGTGGAAAAACGAGCATCTTCTCGATGCTTCTAGAAGGTGAATCTTGTGTGGTGAGGTGGCCTCTAAACGGTTTGGATCTTACTCGCTTTCATGATTTAGTGGGATCATCCTAACCTCCTCACCTTATCCTCTTTAGCCTATAAAAGGAGAGGAGCTCTCATGGAGAAAGTTAGCTTGATTGGGTTGGAAAATTCTTGAGCCTTTGAGATTGGAAATTTGGTTTGAGATTGTTAGCTTGGTTAGATTGGCTTTGAGCTTTGCTTTGTCAATATATATTGTTAGTAACTATCATATCCATGTTCTCACAATCCTTGGAGCAAGAAGTGTGTGGGAAGAAAGGAACTGTTGGAAGGAACCTTACAACATCAAGGCATCCGGTTGTAATATATCTTCCTATTATTTAATATAATACAGTAGCATGCTTCTTTCCCATAGAATTATCTTTATTTTATTGCATAATTCCTTGGTCATATGCATAGGTTGTCATTGAATATACCCCTACTACTTTCACCTTGGTTGGTTTGTGTCTCACTGCAGGATTAGTATCACAAGAGCAGTGGAGAAAAACAGGAACAACAAAGACATAAGGAAGTGACACTTAAAGGTATGCCTCTCATCTTTTGTTCTGTAGTAAATTCAATGACTAGAGCCTAGGGAAAGCGCCATGTTCTGTCTTGTTTTGTTCTATATCTAGGTGGATCTAGGGGGATTGATTTGTGTCCGCACTTAAAAATTTATCCAATAACAAAATTGGTGACTCCACTGGGGAACATATTTTTTTCCTAGTTTTTCTTGATTTCTTTCTTTGATTGCTTGGTTTCTATTTTCAGATTCACTAGGAGATCCAACTTGACTCTCTGAATGTTAAACTTCAGTGAGAAAACCTTCCTACTTTTCATTCTTTCCATTTTTTATTTTATTTTTGCACCCTGCTTCGGGGGACAGTGCGATGACTCAGGATTTCCACACCCTACTTGTTTATACCAGTGCAAAAACTCTGCATCCTACCCATTTTAGGCCTATGGTGATCAAGGATTTTTGCACTGTGCTAGTCTTCCACCCTATGAAAATTGTGAAAAAAATTGTTTTTTGGAGGTTTTCCCTTCCCATATTTGTGATATGGTTCTGGGATGATTTGTTGGGTATGATTACAGTCTGCTTGACAAAATTTGAATCTTCTTTCAGCCTTATTTACCTTATTTTTTCTTTGTTTTTTTTTGAAAGATTTGATCTCTTCCTTTGAGTGTCTTTCTATTACAACGCATCATTTTTCTTTAGAATTGTTTAGTGAAAGTGTTATCACATAATCATGTATGAGGGTTTTTTTTCATTTGGAAAAGGATCCAGAGAGAAAAAATGATGAGAATGCGGGTCAAAACCCACTTTCCTAAGTCTGGAGGCCCGAGCGCATGATACTAAGGAGTTAGCAGATGTAAGCGGCCAAAACTTGCACATTCAGATCTACGATCGAGGATCAATTCCAGACCCCCTTTGTCATTCTACATTTATCAAAGGGGGTGGGGGGGGTCTAGAATGAGCAGTAAGGGGTGCCCATATCTGGGTGGTTGAGATCTATGCTCCCATATCTATGGTGCAGGTTCCGTTCCAGACCCCCCTTTCTTTTATGCCCTTAATGAGGGAGGGGGGTCCAGATTGAGGCAGTTTTGAATGTGCCCCCCCTGCTATCATGGTGCCCTCTCGTGATGTCAGACCCCCTCTCACCTAAATCCACTTACCACCTCTGTTACTGACTTCACCTCCTTCTTCCATCTATCCTCCACTCTATCTCTCACCTCTGCCCATTGCATCCTCCCTGATAGATGGTCTCATCCCATCCACTGCCATAGCCTTACATCTGCCCCCACATCATTGCCCTAAACCACTACACACCTGTACCTCCCTGTTCCATGCCACTCCCACTTGTATCTGGTCCCCCTCTCCCTCACCAGTTGCATTATGGTTGCCTCGTCACCTTCCCATGACACATCACCTTGTCATCTAATGTCCTAGCCTCTGTGTTTTCGTCCACATGGCCTCCCCCCATCTCATTATCACACCATGCATGTTAAATCGTCACTGCTTGTTGACCGCCCATTCACCATATTATGTCGTGTGCCCTGTGTTATCTTTGCCCCATCAGATCCTCATCCACAACCACAGACTAGGCCTCCTCGTAGCAGTGTAGCGAAGAAGCAACAACCAAGGAGAGGTCATTGTATCGTTCAAGCACAAAGTTGACCAGGAGACTCTTAGATCCCAATGAATCAGTTAATGCAAATGTGGAAGGTGGGTGAGACATCGTCTCCTTCCATAAATAGAAGTCCAGAAAGGGACAAAGTGTAGAGGTGACTGTGAGTCCTTTTTGACAGAAGACTGCATGGGCAGTCTGCCCAATGTCTGCATGCACAGCCTGGCAAGACAATTTGAGCAACGTAAAGCCTTGAATGTATGACTTGATCATGTCTCAGATAGTTGGATCCAGTCTGAGTATATGTAGGCATTTTTTTCGTTTTTGTGGGTATCGTTGGTAGAGCTATGCTCCCTATTGTAAAGTTTTGATTAAGCACTAGATTCCTTGGTTATGCATATGTATGTGAAACTTCTTATTTAATGATAGTCATCTTTCTTACCCCATATTGTTTTCATATAATACTGGAAGAGTTCATGATTGAATGATTCACATGAATCGTGGTGACTATGTTATGATAAATACTTTATAATAACATTGTTATCATTTCTTTTAGTGTTCTTGTAATTTGAATACAATAAGTTATTGTGTTTAAGTTCTTCCTCTTTGGACTGTTGGAAGCTATATTCCTATAGAATACCTTTTACATTTTGTCACCAAAGTCTTCCTCCTACTCACCCTTACTACAACTGACTGTCTGAAGTTAAATTAAGACTTCACCTGTCTACGCATAGCCCGGTCCAGGATTCTGAGTTAAAACAATATTGTGTTGAGTCTGTTCTCTTTCGATCACCCTTTATAAACAAATCATGAGATATAAACTGATCGGTATTAGGCTTACTCCTGCTGCAATCCAGGGGTGACTTCTGGTGCTAACATTTCTGGCATTGTTGTCTGGGAAAAATTTGAATATTTTCCCTGGGATTGAACGCCATTGAGCCTCTGATTTTGAGGGTGCATTAGGCATCAAGGCCCTACAATATTTATACTGAGCACCTGGTGACTCCATTATGATGACTCCACTGTGGTGAACCTGTTGTTTCAGTTGTGGATTCGAGAGGTAAACACACGTAGTCTCATCCACAACTGCCTCTAGTTACACCTGAAGCATATCCAGAGAAAATTATCATAAAGGGAAAGGCCCTCAAAGAAGGAGCTTCAACTGCTAAACTAGGTATTTATGATAGTTCTCATGACCCTCTTTTAGAAACTCCAGTAGCTACCTCTTAGTTTCCTATCACACCTCTTGTTGGAGTTTCTTGTTTGATGAATTTTGGGAGTGTTCCTATTGATTTTTATCCTTCTGATATTGGATTAGAAGGAGAGAGATTTGTCACTCCTATTTCTCCCGACGTTGCAGCCTGGTCTAGACCCAAGAATACAGAAGACTTTCCTATCCCAGATTTTGCAACCCTTCCTCCTATTACTATTCCTACTTCTTTACCCACACCAACCTCTACTCCTTTGATCCCTGTAGCTTTTTCTCTGAATCCTCCACTATTTCCCTTTCCACCTGGAAGCTTAGTTCCAATCTCCCCTATTTGATATTCTTCCCCTCCTAGTTCTCCTCCACCAAACATTCCTATGGCAGGAGAAAACCCCCCATGACCAAGATAGAGTCTAAAATAACTTCTATATATTCTCTCCTTGTGTTTCCCCAGCCTCTCAAAGCCCTTCCAGTAGATGGATACCTCAAGCAGTTTCCCACGTTTACAGGCGAGGGAGACATAACTGCAAAAGAACACCTTGAAGCCTTTTACAATTTTATAGATCATCATGTCATCATGCATGCATACGTATGGGTGAGGATTTTTGTGCATATCCTTGAAGGTGAGGCTAGGAAGTGGTTTAAGGCCCTTCCTCCTGGATCTATTGATGGGATATAGGCTTTGGATAATGCCTTCGTGATATAGTGGGGACATAAGAAAGACTTCATTTATTACATGACATAGTTTGGGTATTTGAAGAGAAAGGAAGGAGAGTCTCTCTCTGATTTCTCCAAGAGATTCAATAAGATGTACAATAAGATCCCTGGTGAGATAAATCCCTCATAATATTAATATAAAATCACTTATGCCAACGCTTTTGACCCTGATTTATGCCTCTTGTTGAGGGAAAGACGAGCCACTTCCCTAGATCACATGCAAGATGCGGCTGTAGAAGTTGAGTCGAATATATTAGTTTTTGATCGACTCATAAGTAAATATGATAAAGACATACCCGGAAGGAGATTTGAAGCCTCCACATACAGTTCCTTTTCCCTTCCCCCTCAGATGGATGAAGTGACTAAGGTATTAAAATTGCTTTCGGCTAGGCTAGAAAGGTTGGAGTTAGAAGGGAAGCCCATGTACAAAAATCACCAAAATAATGATAACATAGGCTTTAGGAGGCCCAACAACAATTCTCCCCAAATTATGCCAAGGGAACAAAGAAGTAGAGATAGGGATGATCAAAGGATTCAAGCCCCTCTCCAAAATAACTTGGTTGATGATGAGGAAGGGGAAGATGTAGATGAATAATCCCTTATGAACACTCAAATCAATGAACTGAGTAAGGGGAAGAATGCTAAAGACAACAGTCCTAATAGATACAATATCAGTTCAAAGAAGAAATAAGGGATGTCTGATATCCCTGATCAACCTCTCTTAGCAAAAAGTCCTGCTAAGCCTGCAACAATCAATACCAAGGAAAATAAAACTCAGAATATTTCACCAACAGCCAAAGACCCTGTCCCCGAAGTGAGGGAAATTCCTAAGCCTCCTTCCTCCTTTAGTTTGGATCATGAAATTTAGAAAATAAGAATTCCCGTGCCCCTTTTAGAGCTATCCAAACATGAAGGTTTCAAAAGGTTCCTCTCCAAATTGCTGATATCTGAGCCACCTTAGCTTTCCACAGACTCAGTAAATCTCCAAGATGAAAAGATGGTAGTCATCCTAGGCCCCATGGTAGAAAACATAGATGATTCTTCACCTCCCTTCTATACATCCCTAAACATACATGATAAGGTTTTTCATAACGGCTTGATGGATTGAGGGGCTTCCCATAACCTCATGCCCAAAACAGTGATGGAAGAATTGGGACTGGAAGTAAAAAAGGCCTATCATAATTTGTACTCTTTTGATTCAAGGAGGTTTCAATGTATTGGAGTCATCAAAGACCTGGTGGTGTCCCTATTTTAGCTGCCCGTGAAGAGCATGGTCATGGACATTGTGGTAGCTGATGTTCCTCCCAAGTTTGGCATGCTATTGTCAAGATCTGGATTAAAAATCTTGGAGGAACATTAGAGATGGACCTCACATATACCACCATCCCAGTATTTGGAGGGGAGCATAGAAGACTGTATAGAGAAGATCAGTTGGCCTATATTGTCAGTGATGAGGCAGATCCCACCAATCATCCCATCTTTTCCCTTGACACTGATTTGGGATCCATCTTGTTGCATCTCACCAATACCCCTGAGCCTCCCCTTCAAATCAAAGAGAAACCAATTTATTTTCACGGAGCACATCCCCCAACCACATATTTGTGGAAAATTTTCTTTGATGGAGCTTCTTCTAAACATGGAGCAGGTGCTAGAATAATTCTGGTGTCCCCTGCTCAAGAAACCACATCTCTTTCATACAAATTAGAGTTTTAAGCTACCAACAATGTGGCAGCGTATGAAGCTTTTGTTTTGGGTTTGAGGGTTGCAAAGGACATGGGTATTAAAGGAATATCAGTGTTTGGTGATGCTAAGTTAATCATCCAGTAGGTCAGAAGAATCTATTAGGCCAAACACCCTCAGCTCAGAAACTACAGTAATGAAGTATGGGACCTCATTGACAATTTTTTCGTAGCTTTCAACATATCATTTATTCCAGGAGGAGAAAACACTGTGGCTAATTCTCTGGATATTTCAGCAAGAAATTTCAAATTCCCTCTGCCTCCCAAGCTTAGGTATGATATAGAAGTAAAATAGAGACACTATGTACCTGGGAATGTTAAGAATTGGAAGGTATTTGAGGATGATATGGAAATCAGAAAATTCCTTGAGTCTGTTGATGAGTTTTTTGCATTGCACATTGATCAAGATCACGATCCCGAAGGTGATCCTCACCCTAAGGCATTTTTAAAGAAGATTGTTGATCATCGTATTGTTCAACTGCCTAGAAATTACATTCCAAAGGGGCTTGTTCCTTTGGAGAGGAATTTTTATAGAAATGATGTGGCAGTAAAGGGTAAATTCTCAGATGATAATGATGATGTAACATAATTCAATATTGGCACAAAGGAGGATCCTAAGTTCATCAAGTTGTCAAGCAGCCTGTCAAAAAAACAAAGGGCTGAGTATACTGAGTTATTAAGGGAATTTGCTGAGGTGTTTGCATGGGCCTATGAAGACCTCAAGACATATGACACATCTGTCATTGAGCACAAGATCCCACTGAAAGAGGAGGTCAAGCCATTCGGGTAGAAGCTTAGATAGATTAATCCTATGTTGCTACCTATCATGGAGAGAGAGGTGAAGAAGTTGTTAGATGCCCAAATCATTGTCCCCTTAAGATAATTTGAATGGGTGGCCAACCTAGTCCCAGTAAGGAAGAAGAGTGGAGAAATCATACTCTATGTTGATTTCAAAAATCTGAACAGAAGCTCAAAGAAGGACAATTACCCTCTACCAAATATGGAACATATATTGCAAAGGGTAACAGGGGCCTCCAAGATTTCAATGATTGATGGATTTTTTGGCTACAATCAGATCTTTGTTCTATCTGAGGATAAGGAGAAAACAACCTTCACCACTCCTTGGGGTACATTCATGTATGTCAAAATTCCCTTTGGATTGATGAATGCAGGGGAAACGTTTCAGTGAGCCATGTACATGGCCTTCATTAGGGAGAAAGATCAGTTTGTGGTGATTTATCTGGATGACATCACAGTCTTCACCAGATCTGATAAAGAGCACTATTGTCATATGAGGAAATTTTTCTTGAAATGCAGAAAGTTTGGTCTCTCCCTCAATCCCAAGAAGTCTCTATTTTCTATGAAGGAGGGAAAATTGCTAGGTCACATAGTATCAGCTGAGGGAGTCAAGATTCATCCCAGGAAAGTTGAAGCAATCCAAACCTTGTCACTCTCGAGATCCAAAAAAGAGGTCCAGTCTTTCCTGGGAAAAATTATTTTTCTGAGAAGGTTTGTTTCAAACTTTACCGAATTAGTAAAGCATATCACAACCATGCTCAGAAAGGGAAATGAAGTAAATTCAACTGTCGAACCCATGGAATCCTTCAACCAAATAAAAAAGGCACTAACTGAAGCACTTGTGCTTATTAGTCCTGATTATTCCAAGGATTTATTGATATTTTCTTTTTCTTCTTTTGATATAGTGGTTGTTGTCCTACTACAGAAAAATGATGAAAGGTTGGAGCAACCTATTTCCTTTTTTAGTAGAGAATTGATGGATGCAAAGGTCAAATATGTCATAATGGAGAAACAATCCTATGCCCTAGTAACAGCTCTCAAATAATTCAGAGTCTATGTTCTACACTCAAAGGTCATTGTATATGTTCCTTCAGCTTCTATAAAGGACATTCTTATCCAACCTGACATAGATGGGAGAAGGAGCAAGTGGATTTCCAAAACCATTGAGTTTGATCTTGAAATAAAACCCACCAAGCTCATTAAAGGCCAAGGTTTAGCCAAGCTCCTAGCTGAATCCAATTGTAAGCCTTTGGGGGTAAATTTCATCCACACTTGTTCAGAAACTCATCAAGCCGAGTTGTCCGATACAAGCTCTCAGAATAGTCCCCTCTTGGTAGAATTCACTTGGTATGGAAACGTTATATATTTTCTGCAAGAGTTAAGACCCCCTGATGGAATGGGATACAGAAAGGAAAGATCTTTAAAGCTCAAAGAAATCAGATATTGCCTTATTGATTAGGCCTTATATTGGAAATACCCTATGGGAGTGCTTCTGATATGTCTCAACCCACAGGAGACCCAAAGAGTCATGTTTGATTTCCATAGCCACCTATGTGGGGGACATCATTTTTGGAAGACCACGACCTATAAAATTTCCAGTGTTGGTTACTACTAGCCCACCTTATTCGCTGATGTATGTAGAGAAGTTAGAGCATGCATCAAATGTCAAAACTTCTCAGGGAAGAAACAACTCAAATCCTTTCCATTAAGTCATGTAGTAGCTTCAGGACCCTTTCAACAATGGGGGTTGGACTTCATTGAAGAAATACATCCTACCTCTAGTGGACAACAAAGGTGGATCCTAACTGCCACTGATTACTTCACCAAGTGGATAGAAGCTATCCCTACCAGGAATGATTCTCATAAGGTAATCATTGGATTTCTCGAAGACATCATCACAAGGTTTGGCTATCCCAATAGAATTGTCATTGATAATGCTACATCTTTCAAGTCTGATCCTCTGGTCAGGTTCTGTGAGTAGTTTGGGATTTCACTAATTCACTCCACTCCCTATTACCCTCAAGGAAATGGACTGGTAGTGTCTTCCAACAAAATCTTAATCAAGATCATTAAAATATTTCTAGAAGAAAATAAGAAATCTTTGGATTCAAATCTCAAATTTTCTCTTTGGGTTGATCGAGTGATAGCCAAGAGGTCCCTGGGAACCTCCCCTTTTCAACTTGTTTATGGGACAAAAGTTGTATTTCCAACCCAACTGGCTCTACCTACAAAAAAATTCTTTCAAGAGTATGAAGGAGAGACTGACAATATGATCAGAAGAATTCATCAGTTGGTGGAAGTGCAACAAACAAGAGAGAAGGTAATGGACAGAGTTCACGATCATTAGTAGATGATCAAGCAGACCTTTGACAAAAAGGTCAGGAAAGAGGGATTCAATCTGGGAGATCTGGTGCTTAAGTGGGATGCACCAAGGCATGATAGAGGCAAAAACGAAACGTTTGAAGCCCTCTTGATTGGGCCCTTCAAAATCTATGAAGTATTTTCAAACAACACCTACAAGTTGCAAGATTTGGAGGGCTAAGAAGTTTTCAATGACCCAGTGAATGGGCATTTCCTGAAGAAATATTTTGTTTGAGCCAGAAGTGGCTCTTCGATTTATTGTAAATATTGTTTTCTTGTTTGTTTCCAGATTAATAAATGACTCCATATCCCAACAACAAGGCACTGAAGCTGCAAAAGAGTTCTTGGCATCTCACAGGGAGCAAGCCATCCCCCATGGAGACTAATGTTATCACATAATCATGTATGAGGGGTTTTTTTCATTTGGAGAAGGAAAAAGAGAGAAAAATTAGCGAGAATGCAGGTTAAAACACACTTTCCTAAGTCTGTAGGCCTGAGCCCATAATACTAAGGAGCAGGCAAATCTGGGTGGCCAGGACTTGCACGCACAGATCTGTGACCGAGGATCAATTCTGGACCCCCTTCGTCGTTCTACCTTTATCAAAGGGGGGGGGTGTCTAGAATGAGTAGTAAGGGGAACCCAGATCTAGGTAGATGAGATCTGCATGCCTAGATCTACGACGTAGGTTTCGTTCTATACCCCCTTTCTTTTCTTCCTTTAATGAGGGGGGCGATCCAGAATGAGGCGGTTTTGAATGCGGGATCCCTGCTATCATGGTGCCCTCTTGTGATGTCAGAACCACTCTCTCCTAAAGCCACTTACCGCCTCCATTACCACCTTCACCTCCCTCTACCATCTATGCTACACTCCGTCTCTCACCTCCCCCCATCACATCCTCCCTGGCAGATGGTCTCATCTTATCCACTGCTATGACCTTACATATTACCCCACATCATCACCCCAGGCCACTACACACCTATACCTCCCTGTTCCACACCACTCCGACTTGTGTCTGGTCGCCTTCTCCCTCACTAGTCGCATTCCGACTGCCTCGTCACCTTCCCGTGACACATCACCTTGTCATTCGATGTCCTAGCCTCTATGTTTTCGTCCACATGACCTCCCTCCATTTCATTCTCTCACCATGCATGTTAAAACATCACTGCCTTTCCACTGCCCATTCACCATCTTATGTAGTGTAGCTTGTTTTATATTCATCCCTGTCAGTTCCTCATCCACAACCATAGACTGGGCCTCCTCGCAATAGTCCAGTGAAGAAGCAGCAACCAAGGAGAGGATGTCACATCGTTCAAGCGCATAGTTGACCAAGAGCCTCTCAGATCCCGATGAATCAGTTAATGAAAATGTGGAAGGTGGGTGAGACATCGTCTCCTTCGATAAATAGAAGTCCAGAAAGGGACAAAGCGCAGAGGTGATTGTCAGTCCTTTCTGACAGAGATCGCGTCTGATAAAAGATTGCATGGGAAGTCTACCCAATGTCTACATGTGTAGCCTGACAAGAGAAGTTGAGAAATGTAAAGCCTTGAATGTATGACTTGATCACGTCTCAGACAGTCGGAGCCAGTCTGAGTATATGTAGGCATTTTTTCCATTTTTGTGGGTATCATTGGTAGAGCTATGCTCCCTATTGTAAATTTTTTATGAAGCACTGGTTCCCTAGTTATGCATATGTATGTGAAACTTCTTGTTTAATGAAAGTCAACTTTCTTACCGCATCTTTTTTCCATCTAATATTGGAAGAGTTCATGATTGAATTATTCACATGAATCGTGGTGACTGTGTTATGATAACGTTTTTATGATTTCTTTTTGTGTTCTTGTAATTTGAATACAAGAAATTCTTATGTTTAAGTTCTTCCTCTTTAGACTGTTGGAAGCTGGATGCCTATAGTAGACCTTTTACATTTTGTCACCGAAGTCTTCCTCCTACTCATCCTTACTACAACTTACTGTCTAAAGTTAAATTGAGACTTCACCTGTCTACGCATAGCCTAGTCTAGGATTCTGAGTTAAAACGATATTGTGTCGATTCTATTCTCTTTAGATCACCCTTTATAAACAAATCATGACATATAAACTGATGGGTATCAGGATTACTCCTGCTACAATCCATGGGTGACTTATGGTGCTAACAGAAATAATACTTATTTTTATGAATAAATCGTGTTAAAAGAGAAACTTGGTTTGGTTTTTTTTTGTTTTGAAGTGATTTGCTATTTGTTTTAGTGTTTCTTTGAAACAAAAAATTGCAATTTCTTGCCTTATATCAGATTAGGGGAATCTTTTCATTTGAAGTAGCGAAATTGCATGATTCTTGGCATTTTTTGGTCTTAAATTATGAAATTTTTTCCCCCTCATGGTCGGGGGGGGGGGGCATGAATCATGTATTGGTGTACAATCTATTTTTCTCATTTCTTGAAGATATTGATATTGATGAGTTTAGTTAAATTTTGGGACATTGTGCATCTGGAGTGATGGATATTCTTTCCTTCTCATAGTGTAGATTTCATCGAAATGAAAAGATTGCATCTTCATCTCTTAACATAAATTTCGAGTTGATCAAAACAACATATTGTCCACGCCATTTTCCTTTTCAGTAACAACAACCATAAAATAAAGCACTTATAAAAATTGATTAGAAATTTTTATATTTTCTGGTAGCAAACCTACATTAGATTAGTTGGAGGGATTTGGAATAGGTTTGAAAAATAACTTTCCAAAGCTGCAAACAAACAAAGAATATTGCGATAGGGAGCAGTAAAATCCACTTGCTACATTTTGTCCTAGGAAGCCCTTCTCACACAAGGGTCAAACCTAAGGTCACATTGATACTGGCAGAGTTATTCACACTGCTTTGTTGGTCTTGGCATAGAGATTGTGCATATTATGGGGGTTGCTTGAAGTTATACCCACAAGGATGAGTGAAATCCTTTCAAGTTGATTTCGGGCTAGATACCCTACCTTTGCGCATGGATCAGACTATCGACTGTTTCCCCAGGCATCACTATTGTAGTTGGTAACCTTAGTGGCCTATCTCTATAGGTTCTTTACATGATGTGACTATGGAGGGGCAAGTCTTCACGGTACCTGGAATCAACGTTGACCAAAATCACTCGGGCTCCTTGGAGGGTATACCCACGTTTATGTGTGGGAGCTTGCACCAGGGTGTAAGTCTGTTAAGCAGGTCGTCAACGTAACTTTTCCACTTGCTCTATCTCATCCCTTTCTTACATTTTTCCCATGACGTTGGATTTCATAACCAACTAGTGTGCTCATTTTGAGAAGGTTTTGTTTGCTTGCTTACTTACTAGATTTTTAGCGTGTGTTGTTTGTTTTCCCTAGTAGACTCTAGAGTGCATTTTTGTTTAAATGGCATCAGTTCCCAGAATGACCAATGAAGGAACCCCTTATCCAGGGGAAACTTTTGTTTTTCCTTCTTATGGAAACATTGGTCCTCCTCACATCGCTAATTTGAGCCTTCCAAGTCTCATGATTGGATTGTTGGTGTGGTTGTTTTCCACTCAGGTAATCTTGAATGCAATAAGTTCTTTGGTCATAAGAACTTCCCCCCAAGAACATCAACCTCATGTTGATCCTTCACCATCTTCACCAGTAATATATTCTTCGCCTTCTTCACTTGCAAGGTCTTCTTCCATTTCATCTTCTTCACCGAGTGAAATATCTAAAGCTAGTAACCCGATGGATAAGAAGAAGAAGAAAAATAAGAAAGGATCCACACTTCCAACCATTGCGAGACATGTTGGAAAACAACCAGTTACTGTTAATCATGCTGGGAGTGTTGATGATGTCAAGATCACCCAAACAACCCATAAGCCCAAGTACCCTTGCAGGATTTTCAAGGGTATCCATCTTCTTAAGGATTTCCCTGGTCTATCCAAGGTTATATAAGCATGGTCTACACACCCTCGCCATCCTATGTCATCGGCCTCTGAAAAACATGTTGATGACCCCCCGTCAACTAGTCACAATATAGTTGGGAAGAAGAAAAGTAGAGCCAAGTTACTGTGTATGTTATGCAAAGGGAGTCATCTAACTCACCTATGCCCTCGTATGGATGAAGCCTTGAAATTCTTGGAAGACATGACTATTTCACAGCCTCAACTACCAGCTGCTTATCAAAAGCTTACTCTCGAACCATATGTATTTGATGGAATGATCAATCCGACCCCTTCGTCAGTCAATCTGGTTGGTCATGTAGTCAATATAGTCACGACCTTAGTTTCACCAGTTGATGACATGGTCAATTCGATCCCATCCTCAGTCAATCCCACTCTCCCGCCAAAGAGTGAAACCAAAGTGGTTGATCCGTTTCCGCCCATCGACCCCATTCTCCCCTTAGAGAATGAAACCTAGGCGGTTGATCTAATCTCATCATCAGTCAAAACTACTCTCCCTCTCAAGAGTAAACTCAATACTTACCATGTTTTTATCGTTGATACAAACTCTACCATGTCGAGGGGTATTCCTCCTTCTCCCATAGGACCCCCTGCAAGTAATGAGGCCATTAGTTTTGATTGGGGTGTGCTAACTAGACCTCGTCTTCCCTCTCGCATTCCTTTCCATATTACAGTGCAGTTTTGTGGTCGGGACATTCCTCAGACACTGATAGATGAAGATGCATCTCTTAGTATTTTGTCCTCATTTTCTTGGCAATATTTCGGTTGACCTTAGCTTGCACTAGTTACGTAGTATCTGTTAGCTTTTAAAAGAAGAACCAGTCAACCTTTAGGGACCCTTCCTCAGTTTCCTATAACTTTGGGAGGGAAAATTGTCTTTATTGATGTCATGGTAGTCCAAGACCCCTTGGATTTCTCTTTACTCCTTGGGAAGGATTATGTCTATGCCATGAAAGCTATTGTGTCCACTCTTTTTCATGTGATATATTTCCCTCACGATGGAAGAATTGTGACTATTGATCAACTTTCATTCATCGGTCCTGATTGGATTACCTCCCTTAGTGGTTCTTATATGCAGACGGTATCTCCCTTGCCACAAGTAAATTATGTGAAGCTGTCTCCCATGCCTTCCACTGCCGATGACAATGAATTGGATCTAGTAGTTGACATGGTGACCTCTTCGGTAAGGCTATTGGATCCTAACCTCCTTACCCCTCTCGCGACCCTCGACATGTGTTCCTTCCAAAGTGTGTTTCTCCCATCAAATGAAGATCTCTTGGAAGTCATGACTGAGTTTTGTCCCTTGACATGGTGTCCTTCCAGAGAATTGTCCTCTTGGAAGCATGATCAAGAAGAGCCTCAAGCATTATTTTCGGATTTCAAGCTCATTAAAAAATGAAATAGTTTTCCCCCTCTCTGTTTGACTCAAGTCCTTCGTCTAGTTTTTAAGGCTTCATTTCATCCACCTGTGTTGTTGAATTATATGAAGCTTGGGGGGATATGCTTCCATCCTATGGAATTCATGCTGAAGTTAAACCTCTAGATTCTTAAACTGGGGGCTAAGTACCAACCATCTGTGGATAATGTGTTGGGAAGTCCCAAGCATAGTTTTCTATGGTCAAGCTTGTGTAAAAATGAAACCACGTACCTCAAGAATAATTTCCTCTGGTTCAAGATTGTGTAAAAATGAAGCCAGGTCCAAGCACAATTTTGTTTAGTTTTAAGCTTGTGAAAAAATAAAATCTATCCCAAGCATAGTTTTGTTTTAAAGCTTGCGTAAAAATGAAAACAATCCCGATCTTTGTTTTTGTTCTTTCTCATGCTCGTATATACATGAGAATAAGTTACCAAGTTTAGTCTTTGTTCTTTCTCATTCTCGTAAATACATGAGAATGTAACCGAGTATACTTTTATCACTTTTTTGGACTCGTAAAGGTTATACGGAAAAGGAACTCCCTGGAGTTCCCTTTAATCTCTTTTCAGACTCTCTAAACATGAAAAGATTGATGAGCGATCTTGTTCTTTTCATGCTCATTAAAGTATTCGAAGAAAATTTCTATTGAGCAGTAGTTTATCTCTTTTTCGGTCTCTTCAGGCTAACTTACGAAAAATGAACTGAGAGATTTCTCTTTAAGTGTTTTTCAGACTCTGTAAACATGAAAAACGCTTGAGTTTTATTTCTTTGGAATCATAAAACAAACATTGAAAGGCCCATATGGGACCAAACCATTCCTTCCTAGGGTTCGTTAAACATACTCCAAGGGACTCATCCAAAGGATAAGCTTACATTTCAAGCATATATTATCCTGCTCAAGATTGTGTAAAAATTAAGAGGTACTCGCCAGAAATGGTGGGGGGAAATTGGGAAAGAAATGTGTCTAAACCTATATTATATGGAAGAATTACCTTTGAACATGACACCCTTTCACTCACTTTGTGTCTAGGTTGGAAAATCCACTTGGCTCTTGATCATACTCCTATAAGATTACAAATTGGTCTGTGATCCTTGTTGTTGAGTCAGTTTTTCCAAGACAGTTGTCGTATCATCAATATGTTCAAAGAGAAGTTCAACCAGGAAAGCCTTCTATTGCGTTGGCCATTTCTGTAGTTCTTAAGCCTTCTATTGCATGGACCATCCCTGATTCAATGCTAAATGACTTGTTACTATGATCTACTTCAAATATTGTTACCCGTTTCGTGTCATTAATGGGGGATACATTAAGGCCTTCTTGTGATGAGTCTTTTCCTATCGACTTCAATGCATTATCTAGGAATTAGACTTAGAAACTAATTGGTACCTTGGAACTTGCATGCCTCAATGGCAAGTTTCCTCTCTTTTGACAGTGGGTTTTCATTATTGACCCCTGATCAGGAGATTCCATCAAGTGTTCGACCTCATCTCATTAATTCACATTCGTTGGATTGTACTAGTGTACCTTGGGAGTCATTGACATTAATGGTTATTTCCCTCGCACTTGTTCGACTTCAGCACATGTATTTTCATGGTTAGATTTGTACTATAGAGTGGTGGAGATGACGACCCTAGATATTTTCTGATAGATTCAGGTTGCGTTGGAGTATATTCAGGTTGTACTGTTGCATAGATCCACATTGTATGTCTCATGGATATGTTCAAATTTGAGTCTTTAACACATATATACATAGTGTATTTTTGGTGGCGATGTTCAGATTTGAGTCATAATGGCATGGATCCACAATGTATGTTTGGTGGCCATGACCTATCTTACTTGACATAGATATTTGCATGTCGGCATTTATGTTTTGATTCATTTGTATTCTGATTATGGGAATGCCTACCTCAATGATGATATATTATTGTATTGTATTTCCTTGTTTGTTGGCATGTTTCCGACCGACGTGTTCCTTGTTCCCCACACACACTCAACAAAGTATTTAAGCTATCACTCTGTTATAAATTCATACTTTGGGGGGATCTCTATTACACATTACTTCTGCCACCCTTATGGCCGTTAATGGTGTAAACCTATTTGTTGCCTTCAGAGGGGTCAATGGCATAAATTCCTGAAGAATGAAGGGAGAAGAACGTTTACTGAGAGAAGTTGTATTTTCCTTTGTAAAAACCCTATTAAAGAGGATTTCCGCAGGCTCCACTATATCCAGGGTGAGGAAATTCTTGGTTTCCGCAGGCTGCACTATAGCTAGGGTGAGGAAATTCCTAGTTTTCACAGGCTGCACTATATCCAGGGTGAGAAAATTCCTAGTTTCCACAGGCTGCACTATAGCCAGGATGAAGAAATTCCTAGTTTCCATAGGTTGCACTATAGCTAGGGTGCAAAAATTCTTGTACGTGATAAAACGAGCATATTCTCGATTCTTATGGAAGGATAAGATTCTATGGTGAGGTGGCCTCTGAATGGTTTGGATATTACTCGCTTTCATGATTTAGTGGGACCATCCTAACCTCCTCACCTTATCCTCTTTAGCCTATAAAAGGAGAGGAGCTCTCATGGAGAAAGTTAGCTTGATTGGGTTGGAAAATTCTTGAGCCTTTGAGATTGGAAATTTTGTTTGAGATTGTTAGCTTGGTTAGATTGGCTTTGATCTTTTCTTTTTCAAGATAGATTGTGAGTAACTATCAGATCCATGGTCTCAGAATCCTTGGAGTAAGAAGTGTGTGGGAAGCAAGGAACTGTTGGAAGGAACCTTAAGACATCAAGGCATCCTGTTGTAATATCTCTTCCTATTATTTAATATAATACAGTGGCATGATTCTTTCCCATAGAATTATCTTTATTTTATTGTATAATTCCTTGATCATATGCATAGGTTGTCATTGAATATACTTCCACTGCTTTCACTTTGGTTGGTTTGTGTCTCACTGCAGGATCAGTATCACAAAAGCACTGGAGTGAAACAGGAACAACAAAGACATAAGGAAGTGACACTTAAAGGTATGTCTCTCGTCTTTTGTTCGGTAGTAAATTCGATGATTGGAGGCTAGGGAAAGCGCCATGTTCTGTCTTGTTTTGTTCTATATCTAGGTGGATCTAGGGGGATTGATTTGTGTTCGCACTTAACAATTTATCCAGTAACACCTATGTCGGCCATTCCTCAGAACTCTTGACTTTTCATGTCGGACATACCCCCAATTTGTCTCAGAATCACATGAATTTGTAGTCCTATTGCACACCCTGGTCCTACTTTCCTCATTGGTAGGTAACATTGAACCCAACAGTGGGAATTTCATCATTGATTGTTGACTGGGTGGTTTCCCTTTTGTTCGACGGCAAGACATCTATTCACACATTACAATTCATGTAGTTTATTGGATTCCATTAGACCTATTAGTGGTTTCCTCACCTTTGTCAACAGTTTTCCTCATTGGTTGTTATTCAAAGGGTCTTTTTCGTGTACCTCTTGCACCTGACACACACAAAAGATGCAAAGGGTCGTTGGTTCATGAACATGTTCTTCGTCTGATTTCCTCCAAATCATCAAACTCTTGCTTTATACCTCATGATAAATTATGAGAGATTCCTTAATGCTCTCCTTTTAGTGGGTCTCCTTCCATCGGATTTAGCTCATCTATTATGGAGACGAGACCTAGAGTCCTATGAGTACCTAGAGGCTTGCAGTCATTAGTGGCAGGTTCTCTCGCCATCGACAATTGGGAATACATCAATGTCTCTTGATTGATGGATTATTCAAGTGTTCGACCCTGACTCCTTTATTCACACTTGTAAAAATGTACTTGGTTCCTTTATACCTACTTTCATCATCGATAGGTTGTCTCACATTTGTTAACGGTATACCTCAATGAGTAGTAATCAAATGAAGTCTCATTTTGTTCGACCTCAACTCATTTATTCACACGATGTGGACTTGCATCTTTGGTGGATTGTGTAGAAGACTTGAAGACATAATTTTATGGTCAGAGGTTTCCTGAGTTTTTTCTACCTTTCATTGGATCGATACCTATGTGACTTCAGTTATCATGGGAGATTAGATTGTACTCCATTGTATACATATATCTTCAGATTGATTTTAAGACCGGTTTTACTAGTCCTTGTTTGTGACTATGACAACATTTGGCATAGTCACCTTTGTATTTCCTTTTCATGGCCATGGACAGTTGTTTGGTATATTTTCACATGGATCTACAGTGTAATTCAAATTGGAAACCATGTATGCAAAGTCAGTACAGATTGTAATGAGAAACTAGTTCTTCTAGTTGGGTCCCCATTACTCCACTTTTTGGTTTTATAATGTATTTCGGCCATCGCAGATAGTTCTATGACCTCACACATTAGGGGTCATCTGTTATAGAAAGATTTTCCTCACCCTATAAAAACTTGCACAAAGGGCCTGTTTCCATTTCCCTATGAAGACTTGAAGTCCTTTTTTGCAAATCCTTGATATAAAAACATGGTTTTTCCACATATACACACCCTTCCTATATTACAACATGCGTATATGCAGGTTGCACCACTACAACCTATGTACATTGGAATTTGTTCCCAAATTAAAAAATGGTGTCGGGTTTCCATGTCACGTCATGGGATCTATGATCCTTGGCCTTCCATATACTGGAAACATTCTAACTCGACCCTTCAATTCCACTTGAAGGCTAAAAATGGGCCAAATCTAAGCTATGGAAAAGAAGAGAAGAATTCAACTTTGAAAGCAAAGTTACTCTCAAGAAATTATTCACTTCACATTGAGTCTGCATCCCTTTTTCGTTTAAGTTGAACACATTGTTCATCCCCGAAGCTCTTCCCTTATTGATCTAGAACCTCATTGTATCTCTTATATGAGATTTTCTTTGGTGGAGGATTGAAGTGGTGGAGGTTGAGATGGAAGTAACTTAGTTTGTTGGTTCCAAATAGTGCCGACACAGAAGTTTGTAACTCATTCACTTCTGCTGATTACATCTTAATAGAAATACTCTTTTCTCATCCAATTAATATCTTTCGAATACTTGAATTGTTATTCCATGGGAGTATTTGTTATTAATATTGATAGATTATGCTATTGAATGTCCTAACATCATATATTATCACCACATGTTTGCATTTATTGGTTGTTTAGGACTAGTTGCAGGTATAATTCTTTGGGTCATGTGCTCAACGATGGACTTCATCGAATGTCTGGATGAGGTAGGCCTTTTATCTTATCTTGCTAGCATATTTTTTTATATAGCATACTTGATATTAGAGTTGATTTCTACAGTCATTTTTGTTTGTTGTGTTTTACCCCTAGCCATAGAGAGATTTTCCTCGTAACAATCACATACATCCTTATCATATCTTCAATCACTTGATTGACCCTGTTTGTTTTTCCATGTGATTTTGGGTGATATGTTGTACTAAAATTCAGATTTTTCCCAAATCCTTTAAATAATCCCTTCCAAAATTTTTATGTGAACTTGGGATCTTTGTCAGAAACAATTGCCTTGGGCATACCATGTAGCAGGTAAATTTCTCTTGTATAAATATTTGCAATGTTAGCTTCCTTGTGAGTGAGCTTCATTGGGATAAAATGAACAACTTTAGTTAGCTTATCCACCACCACCATGATGGAATCAAGTTCCTATGTTGTTTTGGGAAGCTTGGTGATGAAATCAATTGTCACCACTTCCTATTTCAACTCAAGAATGGAAAATGGTTGTAGAAAGAAAACTGGATATCTATGTTCAACTTTAAACTTATGACATTCAAGACATTTGGCTATATAATAAACCAACTCTTTCTTCATACCTAGCCAAAAATATTATCTTTTTACAACTGCAATTGTTTTCTGGTAACTTGGGTTCCTAGCATAAGGCACACTATTCATTTATCCGAGCACCATATTTTTCATCTCTTGATATTTAGGCACACATACTCTTCTCTTTTACATGAGGATTCCATCGTCTCTTATCTCATAATCCTTAATTTACTGCCAAATATTACCTTGATGCAATTTTTCTTTGGTTTCAAAATAAAGTTGGTATGATTTTGTAGCTTTTAAAATTTTGTCTTTTAGATCAGAATTATACATGCTAAAAGACACCTTGTCCTTGTTCTCCTTACCTTTGATATACTTTATTTTAAATTCATACTCACTAAGGAATTCCAACCATCTAATTTTTCTAGCATTCAAAGTTGGTTGTCCAAAAAAATATTTCAGACCACTATGGTATGTCCTCAACTTGAATCTTCTACCCACAAGATAATGTCTCCACATATTCAAGGCATGTATTATATATTCCAATTCTAAATCATCAGTGGCATAGTTTCTCTCATGTTCTTTCAACTTTATTAACTCATAACACATCACATGCCCATTTTGACTAAGGACTCCTCCAAGCCCTTCCTTGCATGCATCGGTGCACACAATACAATCCTCATTTGGATCAATGATATTCAATATTGGTGCACTTGTCAATAATTTCTTCAAGTTTTGAAATCTTTCTTCACATTCAGAAGTCCACTCAAACTTCACACCGTTCTTTTCCTTCAATCAATTTCCTATAATAACCTGCAAATCCCATGAATGATCTCATCTATGAGACAATATTTGTATTTTCCACGCTTCAATGGATTTTATAATCTTAGGATCCATTGGAATCCCCTCCTCTAAAATGATATGGCCCAAATAATGAATTTTATTCTGATAAAATGAGAACTTTCTCAACTTAGCATGCAATTGATGCTCCCTCAATACTTATAGAACCATCCTCAAGTGTTTATCATTCTCTTCTCCAGACTTAGAGTAGATAATTGTTTCATGAAAGAAGACAATGAAAAACGTATCCACGTAATTTCTGAAAATTTCATTCATCAAACACATGAAGATAACTAGTGCATTTGACAACCCAAATGGCACTAATGTGAAATCATAATTCTCATACCTCATTCTAAATGTTGTCTTGATGATATATTATTCTTTAATCCTCACTTGATGATATATTTGACTTGAGGTCAATATTGGAAAATATATTTTTATCTTTCAACTGATAAAAAAGATCATCTATCCTTGGAAAGTGATATTTTTTCTTCATAGTCACCTTATTCAACTGGCTGAAATCAATGAATAATATTAAAGTTCCATCCTTATTCACAAATAAAACCGGGGTACCCCAAGGTGATACACTTGCGCATATATACCCCTTCTTCAAAACTTTTTCAATCTTCATTTTTAATTCCTTCAACTCCGGTTTACTCATCCTATAAAGAATCTTGAAGGACTCTTCCTATGAGGAGTGTACTCATGTCTCATATGATATTGATGGAGGACAAGAAATAAAAAATATACAATTGATGACTTCCTAGGTATGAGTATGTGACTCCATGAAAGACTTTGTCAAAAGTACATGACAATATGTTCAACATGTGAATATGGCTCAATGGCAGGACATGCATTTTCGAATATGTAGAGATACATTTCCCATTGGTACTATGTTATCAGTGGCTTATTTTGTTGAGAAATACACCCTTCAACAACAAAATGAGATTCAAATCCAATATTATCACTCAGAGTTGGTCATCATTATGGTCCATATCACATACATGCATCGACTGAATAGTAACGAAGAAACCATAGTTATATTGAAGGAGTATCACTTCTACATAAGAGATTATCGGTGCCATGACATAGCCTACTTACAACATTTCTTTTAGTAGTTTTACAATCACTTTAAGGAGAATAACATACATATGTATCAAAATTATATTTGTTCAGATGGTTGCACAAGCCAATTCAAAAATGCTCGTGTATTTCAATGGTTGTGTATGTTGCAAAAAAATATCAAGGTACCACACATTTGGAACTATTTAGAGTCCAGGAATGGAAAAGGGGAGCATGATGGAACAAGTGCATGCATAAAAGGAGCATTACACATGAAATAAATGAAGTTCACAACTACTTCCCTCATTCGGGATGTGAAATCCATTGTTGAATGGTGTTCTTCAGTAATGGAAGAGGGAACATGAACCCGTGAAGACCAATCACATAGGAAATGACATGTACATATATTTTTGGGAGGTGGTACATGTATATCGATCACAGTGGTATGAATGAAAAACAATCCGAGGCACTTGTAGATTCCATTTAGTTAGAACATTAGACAATGTAATAGTTAAAATATGGACGAGAAAACTATCTTACTTCTATGGTCCATGTAGTAGTAGTGAATGGGATGATTGTGAATCAACATACTAAGTTTATAGATGGGATAGTGTATCACTCCCCATTGGTCAATGTATAACTATGGAATTATCCCAGTTGGAGGAGGATCAATCAAGTATTGCAGTAGATTAAGATCATGTCTTAGATATCTGACTACCAAGTTCGTTGAAACCTTCTATTAAATTTTGAATAACTAGCATCAACATTTTATTCTTTGGTCATTTAGGGGACTCACGTGTTGGCACTCATGTTTTTGTAGGGAACATATACACAGTGGTTTCCCTAAGAGGTAATGAATGGGGAACTGATTATTGGTTGGCACATTGCTTAGAGGGAAAGAAGACCCTCATGTGATCAATAATAGACTCCGAAGTCATTGAATTTCTGATTGGGTCGATGGTTATTAAAGGAGAATATTTGAAACAGGATGGAAGAACATAGAGGAAAGGTTGTTGTGTATTTTAATATTATATACCAAGTGAAGTTGTATATGACTTTACAAACTTGGTTGCTGGTACAAACCTCCAACTACAAACAATGTCAAGTAACAACTCATCAAAGGTACGATACTTATTGCTTTACTCTTGGCATGAGAAGTTAATGGAGACCATCAATATTAGACGTGATATTGATGATATACTTGAATTACCATGGGTATGTAAAAGGAATATTTGAACAAATATTTCATATTTATGAATGAGTGAAATTTTGGCTTCATTTTATGGTTGTTATAGTATTATTGTAATTCCATGCCTTGCCTTGCCATGCTATTCCTTTCCTTTCCTTGCCTTGCCTTGCCTTGTCAAGCCATTCCTTGTCTTTCCTTTCCATGCCACACCATGCCTTTCTTTTCTATGCCTTGTGATGCCTTGCCTTGCCTTTCCTTACCAATCCATTCTACTAGTGGGAAAAATACCCCTATTACTATACCAGGGTCAAATTATAGGCAAAGCTATGATCTCAGTTAAAAGACAATCTAGTTCCTAAACTACCCCAAACAATCTAAATAGATGAAAAGAAAGAGATAGGAAAGTAGGTAAGAAGTACTACCTTTATTCCAATGTTCGATGTAGACCACCTCCAACTTTGTAGCTCCCAGGATACAAGTCTCCTCCCAAAGCTAACCTACAAAAACACCTAGGAAAGCAATGCTACAAATATTCTATATCTACTCATCAATATTAGGGTTATTGTTGGATTACTGAGAGGTGGGGTGAATCAGTAATAACGTAATTATAATATTTTTTCTCCAAATAATCCAAGTGTTATATCAATGTATAATTATTATCCAATAACGAGCAATAAGAAATGAACAATCACACACATACACAATACACCAGTGTTTTACGTCGAAACCCAAATCAGGTGAAAACCACAGAATGCTTTATCTTATATGTCTTGAAGAATTACATTCATTGGAAGAACCAACTTCCTTTGTTTTATAGCTGCAACTGGAAGGAGGCTCCAACCCCCTAGTTTCTCAAGCTATAACCTGAGGGAAGCTCCAACTCCCCAATTCTCTGGCTACAACCAGAAGGAAATTACAACCCACTATGTTCTCCAACTACAAATGGAAGGTGGCTACAACCACTTGTCCTTGCCCCGTCAAACTGCCCTGAAGTAGAAGTAGAATGATGGAACCAATGTCACACTATCACTATGAGATATACCGCTGTAAACATGTACCAATAAACATGAACCATGCATCAACCATGCATCAACCTATACCTGAACCTGTACCATAAACAAGTGCATCAGCCATGCACCAACCTATACCAAACAATATGTAATCAACCTGTACCATAAACAAGAGAAACCAAACATGTATAAAGTATGTACCAATCATGTGTCATGTACTCATCAACTATGACTCATAAATGTGTACCAACATCATCAACTATACACCTCATGTATGTGCCAACTCATCAACTACTTGTCTCAACCATGTAACCAACTTGTACCTGAACCAAAAGACCTCATCAATTTCATTATCCAAATATGATTTGTAACTCTATAATAGAACTAGTTTATATGATCACATACATGTAAAACTGTTAAGAACCAAACATCAATATAGCATATAAAAACTTCAGGAAAGGTACTCAACGCCTTGAAAAAGAGAGAATTTCAGATAATAAGCCTCTTCGAGGGGGCAACCTCCTTTTACCCCACTTAAATGTTCAAGTACAAGATGATTCAAAATGAAAATGTCTCCTTGGTATATA
>ML787071.1:72033-96466 GCA_009831015.1 Picea engelmannii
GAAGGAGACTGATCCATTTCTTTCCTTTCACAATGTAAGAAATTTGTCTTTATCACTTGTCATGTGTTTTGAACATCCACTGTCAACATACCAACCATGTTTCTTCTGCTTAGTTTGTAGAGAGACTGTGCATTCTTCATTTCTATATTGATCTTATTTTCTTATCCATGTCATTTTCTGAGGTTCTTGTCTATGATTGTTGTTATTCTGTTGAGGTTCTTTAGGAGGGACTGCCATTCTGCAATTTTTGGCCACATGTCCAAAATTTTTATATTTGTAACATTCCACTTCAGTGCTCAAAGATTTAAACATGTTGTAACTTCTTCTTTGTGTTTTACTAGGTCTTCTTGAGTAACTCCTTTGTGTATGACTCTCAAAGTTGTTATTGTTCATGTTGTTAGCTCTGCAATTCACAACTTTATGTCCAAAATTATTACATGCATAACATAAACCAAAATATATAGTTTGATACCTGGGAGTTGAAGATATTCTGAAAGAAGGTGCTCTTATTAATCCTTCTTCTTGAGGCCTATCTGTTTTTTGTTGATTCTGAAATCTGAATCTTCTCGGTGGAGGAGTGTCCCTGTAATCTTCCTTGTACATCTTCCTATCCCCTTTGATTGTTTATGCATAGCTTTTTGGATTTGTTTCTTGCTCTATTGTTTTGGAGCTTGATCCCTTTTCTATCTGATTGTATCCAAGTCCAGACTTGTCAATATGAGATTTTTGACTGCTGATAATGTCATCCAAAACTTTTGAGCTATTCTGGATATTTTTCTTTTGAATATCCTTTCTTAGTGTGACAATATTTGCTTCCAAGTTTCCAATGATCTTGTTCTTTTATTCTAGTTTTTCTTTGAGTGCTTCCTCAATTCTTTTATATTCTTCTATTTGAACCTTCAATCTTGTGATCATTTGTTCTAGTTCTCGAGTGTCCTTTTTCTTCTCTAGTTCTGCTTGTAGTTTCTTCTTTTTCTTCTTTTCTCTTCTGATAACTTCTATGACACACATTAATTCTTCTCGATAGTCAACTTCTGCCTCTTCAATTTTGTCTTCAACTTCTACATATCCTTCTTCAGCTTCTTCGTATTCTTCTTCATAGTCTTCTTTGTCAGAATCTTTTACTGCCATGAATAGAACTCTTCCTATTTCATTGTCACTGCTTTCATCTTCATATGATGATGAGATGTCTTCTTTGATGCATAAGATTTTCTTGAAATCTTTATTTGTAGTTCTTTTGCCTTTATATGTTTGTTTTCCTTTTGAGTAACCTTCACCATTTCTTTTTTTCTTATGAGGACATTTGTTAGAAAAATGACCAATACCATCACAATTAAAAAAAATTAAAGGAAGATTACCTCTATACCTACCATTGGTTCCCTTGTTCAGTCTTTTGACGAAGTTGGCCACTTCTTCGTCATCTTCCGAGATGTCGTTGTTGTTGCTATATTCTTCTTGTTCCTTTTTCTTTTTCTTTGATCTTTTGGATGCTTTGAATGATGCTTCTTTTACATCTGGATTTTCCATTTCAGTTCTCATTTCATATGCTGTGAAGATTCCATGCACTTCATCCATGCTTATTGAGTTCAGATCTGATCTTTGTTATAGTGTTGATATCTTAGGGTTGAATATCATAGGAAGAGATATTAGTACCTTTTGAACAATTACAGATTCTTCGATTTCTTCTCCCAATCCTATGATTGCATTCATTGTTTTGTCAACTCTTAAGAAGTAGGCTGCAATATTGTCCTCTTCCTTCATTTTTAGTTGTTCAAACTAACCTCTATAAATTTGAAGTTTTGTTTCTTTGACTTTTTTATCTCCTTCATAAATATTTTGAAGGTTGTCCCAAATCTCTTTGGCAGATTTACAATTACAACTTTGGTGAATATTGTTTCACTGAGACCATTCAAAAGTTCATTTGTAGCTTTGGAATTATTATGACCAATTTTCACTGCTTTTCCATTTTTTGGTGGAACTGCTAGTACTGTGTATCCATCTACAATTGATTGCCAAATTTCAAACCCCTATGCTTGTATATATGTCTTCATCCTTATGCTCCAAAAATCATATTTCTATCCATCAAAGTGTGGTATTACATTTTTATATGAGTTGGTACTCTCCATGATCTACCTTTCAGTGGTTAAATGGATTTCTGAAGGAACTTGCTCTGATACCAATTGTTGGATTACTGAGAGGGGGGTGAATCAATAATAGCATAATTATGATCCTTTTTCTCCAAATAATCCAATTTTTATAACAATGTAGAATTATTATCCAATAATGAGAAATAAGAAATGAACAATCACACACATACATAGTACACCAATGTTTTACGTGGAAACCCAAATCAGGAGAAAACCATAGAATGCTTTATCTTATATGTCTTGAAGAATTAAATTCATTGGAAGCACCAACTTCCTTTGTTTTCCAGCTATAACTGGAAGCAGGCTCCAACCCCCTATTTTCTCAAGCTACAGCCTGAGGGAAGCTCCAACTCCCCAATTCTCTGGATACAACTAGAAGGAAGCTACAACACCCTATGTTCTCTGGCTACAACCGGATGGTGGCTACAACCACCTGTCCTTTCCCCGACTAACCGCCCCGAAGTAGAAGTAGAATGATGGAACCACTATCACACTATCACTATGAGATATACCATTGTAAACATGTATCAATAAAATTGAACCATGCATCAACCTGTACCTCAACCTGTACCATAAACAAGTGCATCAACCATGCACTAACCTGTACCAAACAATATGTAATCAACCTGTACATGAACACATGCAACCAACAATGTACCAAGTATGTACCAATCATTTGTTATGTACTCATCAACTATGAATCATCAATATGTACCAACATCATCAACTATACACCTCATGTATGTGCCAACTCATCAACTACTTGTCTCAACCATGTACCCAACTTGTACCTGAACCAAAAGCCCTCATCAATTTCATAATCCAAATATGATCACATATGATTTGTAACTCTGTAATATACCTGGTGTATATGATCACATACCTGCAAGCCTTCCTTAACTTTAACAACAAGAGACTATCATTTTCATCAAACGTTTCTTTAGTCTCACAAGACTAGTTTTGGATTAGTGAACAACCCTAACTTGAAATAATCATAACTTTGTACTTGTAATGAATAAATATACAAAACTGATACACAATGTTATTCATTTTTTGTTACGTAATTCCTCCAGGTGACATTACTTGGAACCTCTCAGAAAAGGATTTATGGAAAAAGGGCACACCTTGCTGAATTCTGGCTCATTCTATAGAGCGACCTTGTAGAGCGTGCCCCACAAGGAATATTTGTTGAATTGATCTGAAACTGTTATACAACATACTACAGACTGTACGCTAACCAAAACATTTTTTTTTACTGAATTTGGATCTGTTATGAAGAAGTTATGATGTTTTTACCCAAAACACATGTTTTTTACTAGTTTCAGGACTAGCCATAAACCCTATTTTCCATGGAGTGTAACTCCAAACAAAAAATGACCCACAATTTGAATTTTTTAGCACAGATACTTGGATATGTTTCCTCAATGGAATATAAATTTAATATTCTGAATCATTATAGAAAAAAAAATTGTTGCGAAAATGGTGAAATGACCTGAAAAAAACATACCTTAGAAAACATCATCAAAAGAATTTATCCTTCCTTGAATTCCAACCTTCTTTTCTTCACTTTCCTCAGAAATTAGGCTTAGATATCCTTTGTTTACCTCAGAAACCTATAGGTGTTCAATATTCTCAAGTGTATCTAAAATTAGAGAGCCTTGCCTCTTATTTATACTCTCTGAGTAGCTTCCTTAAAAAAATCTTTTAGGTCACTTTGCCAACTTTCCTTATTTTAGGGTTAACCAACTTTTGATTTCTCCATTAAATTTATTATTTAAATAATTTATTTTGTATTCACTTTGAATTATAGTACACTCATCACTTCACTTTATTATTTACCTTCTAAAATATCTTAAACCACTTTGACTACTTTGACCTTTTGGGGCTTCTAGATGACATAAGAGGGTCCTCCAACTTCGTAAGGCCATAACTCTCAAACCGTGAGGAGTTATGTGATGTTCCACATACCACCAGAAATGGAATGACATGTACTATACATATAGAATAGTGTTAAATTAAAATATATCAAAAATCATACCATTATCCATAAAACAAACTTGGGTCCATTACCCAAACCTGGGTTCTCCAACTTCACATGGTCATAACTCTCTAACCGTGAGGATTTATGTGACGTTCCACATACCATCGGAAATGACATGACAAACACTATCCATATAGGATGGTTTCCCTAAAAAAATCACTTTTCTTCATCTCATTATTCCACAATTAAGCATGGGTTCTCTTACTCCGCAAAGCGTCTTCCTATGAGGGCTTTCACCATAAGGGGACCGCTTTGGAGTTCATCCATATTTATTTCTTATCAACCATGAAAAGACAATAATGAGTCATATTTAGATCAAACAATATTGGGTCCATTACCCAAACCTTTGTGCTGCGAGGCTTTCTTCAAGGGTTGACTTCAATCCCAATGCTTTCTCTCAGAATCAGTTGATCACTTCAGGGGAAGGGAAGGGATTGTATAGGAGAAAAGGCTAGAGAGGGAATGTTGAGGAAAAAAATCAGAAGGGATTGCAAATACTTGGGAAAGGAGGGAAAAGGGATTTGGGAAAAGTTTCACTTTTCTAATGCTTGATGTGTAAATGGGACCCCAAGACCTCATTTTATATGAAAAAAGGATAGTTATTCGGTTTGGGGACAGGCTACAACAGGTGAATTGGTTGGGAAACCCTCGATAACCCATAAACTCCGTCGAATTCCTTGCACCTTTTTATTTTTTGCAACTTTTGGAGATAAATGCGGTTTGTCTAGTATGTGACTAGCGTATGTACGTGGGATGTCTAGCATGCAAAAAGTGTATGTACATGGGAAGTAGTGCAGAAGGGCACATACATGATCCAAAAAATAGTTGTTTAAATAGAGTTCCTCAACAATGATTTGGAAAATTATGCAAGTAGATAGGTCAATGTTGTGTATGCATAGGTAGATAATTGTAGGGCTATAACATATGCCCCCTAATGTGTGAGGCCAGAAGAGTAACTGATGGCTGAAATACATTACAATATCTTTACCAGTGGGAATGCACAAATTCGAGTGATCCCAGGACCAAAGTTCTGGAGGTTTCCATCTGCAAAAGAGTAATAATCTCTCTGAGGTGGGCATACCCATGCTCGAGATGAATTAATCATGGCTACCAATCAAGTACACTCCAGATCCATGTCATATAATTTTTATATAAAGTGTATCCATGAGAAATACAAATTGTATCTACATCTCAAAATCATTCGATGATATTCGAATACAATACAATATGCATCGTCAAGAAGCATCAGCCTGTGGCTGGGTATGAGGGATTCATAGCTAGAGAAACAACTTCAATATATTGAACAACTCATGTAGGAGTACAATAGGAGTGTAGGACTCACTACCCTGAGGTCTTCGACAAGCCATCCAGAAAAGACTAGAGGATCTCAATGATCAGGAATGAAACTTCATCGATTTTGAATTTGAACTTGACTAGACTCATGGGATGGTCAACTCATGAAAGTTAAGAGACAAGATGTAGAATGGCCAACTTAGGTTGGATAAAAATTCCATTATACTAAAGCACAAAAGATGATTAGACTCAGGCAGTGTAAAATTGACATAAGTTTGTGATGTAGGAGGCACTGCAAACTCTCCATATGTTTGGAAGAGTAACCAAACAGAGGATGAAACAAATCTATGTAGGGAGAACAAATTCCTAAGGTCATACTAGATCCCAATGCTTGGAGAACAAAAATAAGGATGTGATTTGTCCAAGGAAGACTATCTTATTTCCAAAAAAAGAATGTATATTTATCGTCCCCTATTTTTGGAATATTTGATTTTTTTTTGTCTTTTTCAATTTTTTAACGAGCTTGAAAAAGAATAAAAGAATGCTACATTACAAAGGAGGAATGAGTGTCACAAGAAAGAAAACTGGTTCCAAGCGCATGGAACATATTGATTCCCAAAGAAAGGAGACATGTGCAAGATAAAGATACTCGAGGAAAATTCTTCCTTGGTAAAAGGTGTCAGATCGCACAGGAAAAACGTTTTACAAGGCTTGTGTATAAGGAATGCTTTAAAGGTTCAGTTGAGAGAAACATGGAGCCAACATTAGTCCAAAGATGCAAATATGAGACCATCAATGTGATTAATCATGACACAACAAGACTCCTTCCATGTAAATTTTTACGAGCCCAGGGAAGGTAATCTCAGTGGTTTTTTCATGTGTAGAGAGTTTGATAAAATGTTAAAGACTCCAGGGAGTACCTTTTTTGCAATTAGTCCAATCGGCTTGAAAAAGGGGTAAACTTGCATGGAGAGGATGTCTTTTCAAAACCTTTTTAACGATTGTGACAAAGACAAGATCACTTGACTATCTTTTCAATTTTAAGGAGTTTGAAAAGAACTTAACTATGGAATCACAACATTTTTCTAGGTTTAGTCTCCTTAGCCTGAAAAAGTATAAAATATAACTGAGGAGAACTCTCTTTCCGAGACGAATCTCCCAAGGCGTACCTTTTTCTGCAATAAGCTACTGACTGGAAAAAGGGTTAAACTCACGCCAAGTAGATTTTCTTCTGGACCAATTTAACGAGTGTGAAGGAACAAGGTCACTCAATGATATTTTAATATTTAGGGAGTCTGAAAAGAGCTTAACTATGGACTCCAGGGGGGTTCCTTTTTCGTAAGTAATCTCTAAGGAACAAAAAATAAATAAACCAAAACCAAGGAGAATGTTCCTTTTTCAAAAATTTAGTCCCTTAGGCCTGAAAAATGGTTAAAATTACGCATTGTAATACTCTTCTAGCGAACCAAAGTTCCTAGAGAATACCTTTATTCATAAAATTAGCCATCCGGACCGAAAAGGGGTAAACTTTCAATGGATAGATGTGCCTACCTAGGGAACCCATGTAGAGGTATGCTCTACCACCTAATTACGACACTTCTATAGCAACAAATAAGGGTTCGTGTCAAACTTCATTAGGTTCAATCCTATGGCAAAGTGGAAAAAACAATGAAATGCAGAAAGTTGGGAGTGAAAACCTAACTTATATGCAAAAGTTGGAAAAAATGACTTTTACCATGGGATGATGTGAATGTAACCGATCTCAAAAACTCACCAAAACGTAAGGACTAGTTCATAAGAATGACCGAAAGAGAACTTAAGAAGTCACCAAGCTAGAAAAAGTGAATAAGGGGGCCAAATTAGAGAAAAAAGGGCCAAAAAAGTATATAAATAGAGGTGGAAAACTCATTTTTACCATTGCAACTTGGAAATTAACAAAAAGTTAAAAAACAACTTCGTCAAAAATTGAATTATGGGAGCTACGGTGGATGGAAAACCCTCCTACTTGGACCAAGTAAGTATAAATTCCCCCCCTCTTGCAGTTTTATTTACTTATATGCATTTAATTTTTACTTTGGGAGGGGAACACCTTTGAAAAAAGGTTGCGTTTGCATGCACATGGGCTATCCAAAGTCATCCCGCCTATGTACTTGGGCAGAGTAATAAACATCCCGAGTACATACGCGACTGTGTAAAATACAACCCATGTACACCTCCTTTTAATTTGAAAAAAAAAATACAAGAAACTAAACCCTCTCCATCTTTGAATGGGATGGGATGTATGTGCATTGGAGAGAGAGGGAACATGAGGAGCTAGATGTCTTGGTCAAGGAGGACCCTGCGGCGGTTTCTACGCTAAAAAATTATGGCCTTTGGAAATTATTTCAATGTTCATTCATGAGGGTGAAACCGAGGTTGATCAATGCCTTGATTGAGTAATGGAATCTAGATGCAGAGGCATTCATGTTGGAGGTTCAATCATTGACCCCAACCACAGAGGATATTTACTTCTTGACATGCCTCTCTAGGAGAGGGGAACCAATTAACTTGAGGTCTTTTCCTCTAGGTCCATACAACATTGAAGACTACATCGCGATGCACTGTGAGGCTGGTACCAAGAAAATAGGTTCTCAGGTGACAATTCACAAGATTACCAACCTATATTTGTGAGTGATTTTACTCATGATTGGGTGGATTACTGGATCTGCAACACTCCATCAGGCCTATCGTGGATAGATGCATTGTGCATTTCAGTGTTTAGAGGCGCTCATTGTTTACTGGAGTACTACCATGATAGTATGCATGAAGAGACAAATCACAGAGTGTCGTAGGCATACCAACAAGAACTTTGTCTTTGGAACCATTTTTTGTTCCTTCTTTTTCGAGAGGGTTCTGAGTCTCAGTCCTAGAGAGATGGTATAAGGAATATTTCCTCCTTCCTAGCAGTGTGCAGGTGGGCAGTATTACTTCCTAGACAGGGTGGAGGAAGGACCCAAGATGCCTTCGATGAAAATTTATTTGAATGGTGGTCATGTTAGATCTCAGTGATAAAGGACTATCCCTATGCAGGGATAATTTTCCTCAGAGATCCAGAAATTCCCATGCCCCCTGGAAAGGAGCATGGCATGATAGGTAACATATATTTTTTGAAGTTATTAAATTTTTAATTTTTATATATATCCTTTTTGTGTAGGTGTCAGAGTACTAACTTACAAATCTGTTATGTACAGATGTGGGACCTATTCGACCGATAGACTTCTCCAGGACTAGGCATTGTCCTTGACCAGAGGCAGGACCAATAGTAGCAGGAGGACTTGAAGCTATGGAAGGACCCCCAGCCAGAGAGGCTGACATAGTCCTACGACGAGTGGTGATGAACCTTACTACTCTCACTTGCGTAGTTCCTATGGTTGAGATCGAGGATCTCCCCCCAACGATGCAATCACATGTAGTAGGGGCACGTCAGACTTGGGTCTAGTTATTCTGGTGTCTCACCAACTCCTTCGTCCACTATAGCAGGGCCAATAGGCATATACCTTAGATAGCGTTGGACTATTTACATGCCAAGGGAAATTTTTGTACTATGTATTTTGAGGGCTTAAGCCCAACGATGTATATCGATAATGTTTGAGGTTTTCATTCCCACCTTTGTACTCATGACACCATTTTTGGACATATATATATATATATATATATATATATATATATATATATATTCCATGGAAAAGTGTAATTTTATTCATCTGTAGAGACAAAATTACATTTTGTAGGTGCTTCAAGGATCACAACACCTCATGGGTGTAATATGTGTACCCAAAAATGAAATAGGTCCATGAAACTCTGCCGAGAAGGGAATCCTTGAAAGAGGATTTCTAAGAGAATAAAGAACAAAAAATTACATCACCTAGAACAAAGTGTTTGAGTATAAAACATCTGTAAAAAATGAAATTCTATTTTTCTCCAACTGAGTGATTTTTGAAAAAATAAGTTGTTGTAGATGTTGTTATTATCGCTTGTTGAATAACATGTGGTGAGGTTGACTCCCTGGATTCATAAAAAAAATCATCCAAAATTCTACTTTAAGAGGTATAAAATATCAATCCTGCTGCTAATATGTTGTGTCTATAAAAGGGCGATGGTAATATGCTTGTGTCTCTCCTTCCCTGTATTTTGTGATGTGCCATTGGCCCATAGAAAGGGGTAGCCCTGCTTTTGAGAGTGCATCCACTACCATGTTTATGTTCTTGTAGACATGGGACATAGTTACTATGTCAAATACTTCCATTAAACGAAGGATGTCCTCCAGAATAGGGAGGAGGAAAATTTTGTGACACTGTTGTAATTTTCTTTCCTAATTTATGACGATCATTGAGTATCCAAAGATTTGGAGGTGAAGTAGTGCTTTTCATTTTACAAAGAGAAGTAGTAATTTTAGAGTCAATATCTCAACATAGTTATTTGTACCCTATCCCAAGACTAACATTATATGAAAACAAAGATTTTCCATTTGATGACGTACAATTCCACCCCCACAAGTTTGATTTTGTGAGGCCCCATCAAAGTAAGCCTAAGGATTTGAGTTGTCTATAGTCTCTTTTTGCATTGGCTATATGTTTGGACCTTTTTTTGTTTGTGGAAAATGTGAAAGTATTGAGATACTTTGGGATGTAGTTTTCTCGAGGACAAAAGTTTTGTCTTGGAAGATTGTTGTGTTTCGTGCCAACCATATGCCCCATTTTATGATGGGGGGGGGGATTTAAGTTCTTTGTATCTTGTGTCATGAGTCCAGGCTTCCCATGCTTGTTCCAAACCTGGGTCTCCCTAAGTGCAGGTTTTTCCAATGCTTGCTGAAGCTTCCGTCCAAACTCTTTGGGTGAAAGGGAAAGAGATGCGCAAGTGGTAGGTTGTTTCATTTTCAAAGTGACAAAGGGGACATCTTCCTGGTCCTTAGAACTGTCTCTTTTGCAGATTTTCCCAAGTTGGTACTTTTCCATTTAGGGCCGCCCAAAGAAATATTTTGGCTTTTTGTGGACATTTTAACTTCCATAGTCCTTTCCACCACAAAATTTGGAGTTGTTGAAAGAGGTCCAGGCTTAAAGTGATGTATCCAAGTTTTGGGGTATAAATTCCTGAAGGATCCTTTTGTGAAACCAGATTGTCCTCCCTGTCAAGGTGTCTTATGTGACCAACCTATAGTGATGTAATATAATTTTTATATTGAGTTGTTAGGGCCCCTGTTAACCCCACATCAATCGCTCTTTTCCATCCCTGTTTCCATAGGGTAGTAGTGTTGGGGTCAGCTAGGTGGGAGAGGAGGAAACGATTCTTCTTGTGGAGATGGTTTATTAGATCCAAGGAGAGGATGTGAGAGTTCCCACTTCTAGGCCATGGGTCCACTCCAATGCAAAAGTGATTTCCTCTACCAACTCTCCAAGCTAGTCCTTCTCCAATTACTGGAAAGGATGATATAAGAACTTTCCAGAAGATAGAACCTTGTTTGTGGGACTTGTTTTTGGATCTGATCCAATCTTCCACTGACTCCGGAGCTATGTATTTTTGGGTGATAACCAGGGACCAAAGGTTGTTGTTGGAGATGAGGCACCACCCTGTTTGTTTTGCCAAATCCATGGAGAAAAAAAAATATTATTAATCCCCCATCCTCCCAGATATTTTGGTCGGGCTAGGTGATCCCACTTTTCCCAAGGCTATGTGATATTGTCCCTAGTACTTGACCAAATAAAGGGAGAGAAGAATTTTCTAATCTTTTCTAGTGTGCCTTTCAGTATACAGGCCAGATACATCTAGTAGACTGGGATGACCTCTAGGAATGCTTTGGTTAGTGGTCCAAAAGGGATCCATAGAAGGATAAGAACAAATCTAAACTCGCAGAGGCAAATCATGATTCTCAAAATGGATTCAACAGATAGAGAAAGGGAAAAAAATAAAAATTCCCAAAAATCAGTGGAAATGAAATTATCGCGAAGAGTGTGTTTCAAGATTTCTAATGGTGTAAATGGCTCGTCAAACAGAGTTACTGATCGAAATATATTAATGGTCAAATTTTTGGTCAACCCAACCCAATCAACAAGGGTGACTCACCATCTGTACTGTTGAAATAAATATCACTATGGATGATGTCATCGTCCGTACAAATTATGTGGCAAGTGCAAAGGGAGACACCTGTCTTGATGATGTGGCAGCACCAAAGGTTGCCACGTGTTAGCCATTTTTGGACTTTTTGGGCCGACATGTGCACCAATGAAAACGTGCTACGTGGAAGTCCGTACAGGACATGTGGCATCCGTACAATATGTGGCACGCTGATGTGACATCCGTACAACATGTGGAAGGATGACATGGTTGGGTGACTGTACAAGGAGGTGATGTGGGCCAATGTTTGGCTGCCACATGGCCCAGTCATGGGATGGCACGTGGCAGTGGGAAAATTCCTAATGACGCCCAACAACCGAAAATTATATATATATATATATATATATATATATATATATATATCGCTAAATCTGGTGACGATTCCACCAGATTGGAGGCATATTCCACCGGTCCACCATTTTAGTAGCCATTCTGCCAAACTTAGTAGCCCACCAAATACTGTTGTAACCATATGCTAAAAGTGGAGGCCTGCGGGTTCGACCCCGGGACCTCCTCTTAACCAACGACCTAATATAGTATCCACCAACCAATGTGCCAAATCATGTCATTATTACATAAATGCCACATTTTATTATATAAAGGGGGTTTCCACCAGAGTATAGGGAGGATAACCAAGGGAGAGATTGTACAGAAGAGACACAAATTTCAAGACAAGGCACATATTTCAAGACAGAGCCTAGTGATTAATTGCAGGTGTAGGCACAAAAAACCAGGCGAGACGTTTCTTGGGTCTGAAAGTGCCAGACTCAAATCGAGGCATGGAGACAGTCATTTTTAGGTAATTACATGCCATGAATGCACTGGTGATGTTTTGTTTTTTTGATCTGAGCAAAGATTTTGTAGCTTAACTCCAGAATGAGGTATACTTAATTATTTTTCCCAATTCTTTTGAAGATTTAATAAAAAGTCCTACCCATTTGAGAGAAGGACCCAGAGATGTAGTCCACCAGGGACAAACTTAGTTATCAATTTTTTGCGTTCATATTACATGATTATGTCTCTTTACTTTTTATCTGTTCCTTCTTTATTATGTACTTTAGTTTATGCTCATTTAATACAATTCTTCAATAAGTCACCGGACGAAAAGATCTCGGATCATGTTGGTATCAGGGCAGTCGTCTTTGACTTGAATTGTTCAGTATGAATACTTACTAGGGCCAAGCATAAGTAGGGTGAAGGAAATATTAATAATTTCATCCCGAAGTTGGTTGTGCATCCCGAAGGAAGAAAATGGCAGAAGAGGACAAGCGTGATGAACATGAGAAAAAATTTCACATGGTATTTTATTGCATGTCAGAAATGGTCGAACAAATGTATGGATATTATGAGAAGAGGATGAAGAAGAAAGAGAATAAAAATGAAGCACATGTAGATGATGATGCTTCAGTAAACCAAGGGGTTGGAGGAGATCCTCTTGAGCCTCCATATTCACCTTCAAGTTCTAGTACTTATTCCTCTGAGAATTCTCATCATTCTCATCATTCTAGCCATAAATCCTCTTTTAAGAAACCATTATTAAAGCTGGATGTAAAATTTTCTTTACCTATGTTTAATGGAGATGATAATCCTGAAAAGCTAGATAATTGGATTCGACAGGTTGAAGTATATTGTTGTGTTCAACATATTGATGGAGAGGAAGTTAAAGTGCAACTAGATTCTCTTCTATTGGAAAGCATCGCTCTCGTATGGTGGGAGAGAAATCTTCAGGATAAAAGTAAGTGTGGTAATATTCTTTCCTCATGGTTAGAATTTAAGGCAGAGATAAGGAAGCAGTTCTATCCATTAGGGTATTTACATAAAGAAATGATGGAATGTCGAACTTTGAGGCAAAGTAAAAGTCAAACTGTACAAAGTTTCACAGAAGAATTTAGGAATAAATCTCTTGCATTGAACATTCCTTTGGATTCTTATGAAACTCTAATGAAGTATATTGGTGCACTTCATAGTTATATTCATTATACTTTACTATTATTTAACCCCACCAATCTTGACGAAGTTTGTGTGCAAGCCACTCACCTTGAGAATAGGGGAAAACATGTTCAAGAATATCCCACGAAGAAACCTTCCAATTTCTCACATAAACCTTTCAAGAAGTTTAAAAGGAGGAACAAGAAGACCTCCACAACGATGAGAGAAGGAGGAAAGCCATCTTTCACTCATTGCAAGAAAAGTGGTCACCATGATGAACATTGTTGGAAACTGCATCCAGTGAATAGACCGAAACAGTTCGGTGGAAAGGGGAATACAAAAAATGTATCTACAATGCAACAAGATCTTAGTTTCGATTCGGGAGATGAAGCAAATATCACAACGTTTGGAGTACAAGGTAAATATTCTCCTAATGCCAATTAAATTTCCATTGATTAATCTCATGTTGATGAATGAAAGATGAATGAGTTATTTCACATAAGAGTTGTATATAAACATACTAATATAGATACATTATTTTGATTTGAATTCCCAATTAAAGTTAATATCTTAAGCACTTGTCAAGAAGATGGGTCTTGAAATGAAACCACATATGATGTCTTATCCTCTTGGTTTGGTATGTGATAAAGAAAAACTTAATGTCACCAAATATTGTAGGGTCAGATTTACTATTTCTTCAAAGTTGATTGATGAAGTGGATTTGGATGTTGTACCACTTGATATATGTGGCATAGTGTTGGGAAGTCCTTATCTTTATGATAGAAAAACAGTCTTCTTTCATCATGAGAACAAATACCACTTTACTAAATAAGGAGTGGAATATATTGTTAGAGCACACAACATGAGGGTAAATACAAAAATTGTTAGTTTAGGGAAAATGAAAAGACTCATAAAAACTAACAAGAGATATGTACTCACGGTCGTCAAACAGAAAGATGTCAGGACATCTGACGCTTTCCAAGGGTGTGATTCATCTCATAAAAAGTAATTAATTGAAATTGTTTCTAAGTATGATGATATTTTTTAGGAATCGGATGGATTACCTCCTAAGAGGGAAATCCAACATGAGATACATCTTCATAAGGATTCTCCACTTCCTAATGTGGGGATGTACAGGATGCCAGTTGTGGAGATGACAAATATCAAGAATCAAGTACAAGGATTATTGGATCTGTTGGAAAACTAAGAGGGGGGGGTGAATCAGTAATAGAGAAATGTAATCCTTTTTAACCATATAATCCAAGTGTTATATCCATGAAGCATTATCATCCAATAACTGCAGAGTAAATAAGCAATGAACAAATGAACAAACATACACATACACAGTATACCAGTGTTTTACGTGGAAACCCAAATCGGGAGAAAACCATGGAATGATTTTTCTTATATGTCTTGAAGAATTACATTCATTGGAAGCACCAAATTCCTTTGTTTTCCATCTGCAACTAGAAGGAGGCTCCAACCCCCTAGCTTCTCAGGATACAACCTGAGGGAATCTCCAACTCCCCATTTCTCTGGCTACAACCACCTATGTTCTCCGGCTACAACCGGAAGGTGTCTACAACCACCTGTCCTTGCCCCATCCTACCACCCTGAAGTAGAAGTAGAATGATGGAACCATTGCCAACCTGTCACTGTGAGATATACCATTGTAAACCTATACCAATAAATCTGAACCATGTATCAACCTATACCTCAACCTGTAATCAACCTGTACCATAAACAAGTGCATCAACCATGCACCAACCTGTACCAAATAACCTGTAATCAACCTGTTCCATGAACAAGTGCATCCAACCATGTACCATGTATGCACCAATCATGTGTCAACTACTCATAAACTATGACTCATCATTATGTACTGACATCATCAACTATACACCTCATGTATGTGCCAACTCATCAACTACTTGTCTCAACCATGTACTCAACATGCACCTCAACCAAAATACCTCATCAATTTCATCATCCAAATATGATTTGTAGCTCTGTAATGGACATGGTGTATATGATCAAATTCCTGCAAACCTTCCTTAACTTCAACAAAAAGAGACTATCATTTTCATCAAACATTTCTTTAGTCTCACATGCCTAGTTTCGGATTAATCAACAACCCTAACTTGAAGTAATCATAACTTTGTACCTGTATTGTATAAAGATATAAAACTGATACACAATGTTCTTCAGTGCTTTTTATGAAATTCCTCCAGGTTTCACTACTTGGAACCTCTCAGAAAATGAGTTATAAAAAAATGGCATACCTTGCTGAATTCTGGCTTATTCTAGAGAGCGACATTGTAGAGCGTGCCCCGCACAGAATATTTGTTGAATTGATATGAAACTATTACACTGGATACTACATACTAGAACCTAACCAAAACATTTGGTTTCACTGAATTGGGATCTGTTATGAATAATTTATGACGTGTTTACCCAAAACACCTGTTTTTGACTAGTTTCAGGACCAACCACAAACCCTATTTTCCACAGAGTGTAACTCTAAAAATACAATGACCCACAAGCTGAATTTTTTACCACATATACTTGGGTATATTTTCTCAGTGGCATAGAAATTGCACAGTCTGAATCATTATAGAAAAAAAGGTATAGCGAAAATGGTGAGATGACCTGTAAATAACATACCTTAGAAAGTACCATCAAAAGAATTTATCCTTCCTTGCATTTTGGCCTTCTTTTCTTCACCTTACCTCAGAATTTTGGCTTAGATATCCTTGGTTACCTCAGAAACCTATAGATATTCAATATTCTCAAGTGTGTTTAAAATGAGAGAGCCTTGCCTCTTATTTATACTCTCCAAGTAGCTTCCTTAAAAACATCTTCTATGTCACTTGGCCCCACTTATTTTAGGGTTAACCCACATCTAATTTCTCCATTAAATTTATTATTGAAATAATTTATTTTTTATTCACTTTGAATTATAATACACTCATTACTTCACTTTATTATTTACCTTTTCAAATCTCTTAAAACGCTTTGACTACTTTGACCTTTTGGGGCTTCTAGATGACATATGAGGGTCCTCCAACTTCGTAAGGCCATAACTCTCAAACCGCGAGGAGTTATGTGACGTTCCACATACCACTAGAAATGGAATGACATTTACTATCCATATAGAATAGTATTATGTAAAAATATATCATAACTCATAATGTTGTCCATCAAAAAAACTTGGGTCCATTACCCAAACCTGGGGTCTCCAACTTCTCATGGCCATAACTCTCTAACCATGGGGATTTATGTGAAGTTGCACATAACACTGGATTTTTTGAGATACTAATGGCACTTGTATTATCATAATATATTGGAATGGGCTCATCATACTCAACCTGTATATCTGTCAAAGTTTGTTTCATCCAAAGAACTTGCGTACAACATGTTGTTGGTGCAATATTCTCTGCCTCGGCTGTAGATAGAGATATTGATGATTGTTTCTTGATTAGCCATTATACCAAACACTCACCTAAGTAGAACATTGCTCCACTGGTGCTTCGTTGGTCATCAATACAACCTACCCAATCTGCATCTGTGTAAGCAATAAGTGATAGATATTTTCCTTTTGGATACCATAATCCAAACTCTTATGTTCCTTTGAGATATATGAAAATCCTCTTTATTGCTAATACATGTGATTTCTTTGGTGTTGTTTGAAATCGTGCCACCTGTCCAACTTCTTGCATTACATCTAGTCTGGATGCTATCACATATAGTAGGCTACCAATCATTGACCTATATTGACTCTGATCTGTAGACTTTGAATCATCATCTTCGCTCAACTTACAACTGGTTTTCATGGGAGTGATAATTGGGTTTCAATCTTCCATTCCGAACCTCTTTAGTATTTCTCTGATATAATTGGTTGGAGAAACAAAAATTCCTTGGTTTCTTTGATGTATCTGAAGTCCCAGAAATAAGGATAGTTCTCCAAGTAACCACATTTCAAATTCATTCTGCATGTCTTTTGAAATTTTTTGGCTTACCCTGTCATCATCACTACCAAAAATAATATCATCAACATAAAATTCAATTAATAAAATATTACCTTGACTTACCTTGATGTAGAGGTTGTTGTTTGCAATTCCTTTTCTGAACCCTTCCTGCTACAGATACTTATCTAGTCTGGAGTACCATGCTCTAGGAGCTTGTTTTAGACCATACAAGGCCTTCTTTAATTAACATACATAGTCTGTGTTCTTTGACAACTGAAATGCTTCTGGTTGTTCAATGTAGACTTCTTCTTCAATTTCCCCATTCAGAAAAGATGATTTTATGTCCATCTGATATACTTTAACATTTGTGGAGCATGCATAAGCTAAAAGTAAATGGATTGCTTCAATTTTGGCAATTGGGGAAATGTCTCTTCAAAGTCGATTCCTTCAATCTGTGCATATCATTTACATACCAATCTAGCTTTGTCCCTTGTAACCTGTCTATCTTCATTCAATTTATTCCTGAAAATCCATTTTGTGCCGATCACATTCTTACTCTTTGGTCTTGGAACCAATTCCCAAGTGTCATTTTTCTCTATTTGATCCAATTCTTCATCCATGGCCTTATTCCAAAATTCATCCTTGTTGTCTTCTTCAAAACAATTTGGTTCAATTGTAGATAAGAGTGCTAGGTGTGTTTGTTCTGGTGAATGGATTTTTCTTCTAGTCTCAACTCCTGCATCTTTGTTTCCAATAATCTGATCCGAAGGATGATTCTTCTATACTTGTTTGCTAGGTGTCTTTGGAGATACTTTATTAAGTAGGGGGGCAAGGAGGAGCACATAGGAATGTCGACCACTACATAAGCCAATAGTGGTTGAGAGAAAGTGAACAACACCTTGTATAGGTTGGGCGGAGCTTGAAAAAATGATCCCCTATCAAAGAAATCCATTGCGTGCTAGCCTAGCTAGCTAGCGTTTTTCAACTGGTTGTTATGTTAGTTGTAGCGCGTCTTCCCTCCTTCTCTCACTTTGAAAAGATTTAGCAGTATTTTCTTATGATGACCTGGTCAAGAGAGTACGATACATCAGTGTAAAAGATTGAGTGGGTTACTGAACTTGATCTTCTGCTTCTGTCGGATTCTCTTCATCTTCATCTTCCTCTTCTACTTCTTTTTCATCTTCTTCTTCGAAAAGTTATTCCATTGATTTGTTCTCTTCTTCCTTTGATTCTGGTTTGTCTATTTCATCAATTGTTATGTTGATTCTTTCCACAACTTTGTTCAATCTTAGATTGTAACACTTGTATGCTTTCCTTGTACTTGAGTAACCAACAAGTATTCATTTGTCCACACGAGAGTGAAAATTTCTCATTCTACCATCTTCTCTTTTGATGTAGCATTTGCTTCCAAAAACTATGAAGTGCTTCACATTTGTTGGTCTTCCTTTCCATAGCTTGTAGGGATTTTTATCAGTGTTGTTTCTGAGCATTACTCTGTTTTGAATGTGAAATGATATATGCATTGCCTGTGTCCAAAATATATCTGTCAATTTGGAATCCATTAGCATTGTTCAAGCCATTTCTTGTACTGTCATGTTCTTTCTTTCAACAACTCCATTATGTTGAGGTGTCCTAGCAATGAATAATTGTCTTTTTATTCCATGACTGCTACAGTAGTCTATAAATTCTTTTGAAGTGAACTCTCCTCCATTATCAGATATCAAACATTTGATTCTTGAATCCATCTCATTTTCAACCATTTCCTTGTAGATCTTGAAGTTTTCAAAAGCTTCTGACTTGTTCTTGAGAAAGAAAACTGCAGTCATTCTTGTATAATCATCAGCTAATAACATAAAGTATTTTTCACCTTTTAAGCCCTTTGTTGTAGTTGGTCCAACTAGATCATTGTGCACAATTTTCAGTTGTCTTGCTGTTGAATATTCCTTTGATTTGAATCTGGTCTTTGTTTTCTTTCCTTGTTGACAATGCTTGCATAAAGTGTTGGTAGGTTTCGTGATCTGGGGCATTTCTATGTCTGCTTCTCTTTTTCTAACTTTGACAAGGTTAACAAAATGCATGTGACCCATTCTTATATGCCATAGCCAACTTTCATCTTCCTTTCCTAGACAACACTTTTCATTTCCAATTTCATTTAACACATATATGTTGTTTGAAGTTCTTGCAGCTGTACCGACCAATTTCCCTGAACCTTCTTTTATTATCTTGCACTTTTCTGAATCGAAAGTAAGTTTATGACCCTGGTCACACATTTGACTCACACTTATAATATTATATTTCATATCTTCTACCAGTAGAAAATTTTGTTCCTTTTCATTCTTGTTCCCAAATTCAGACCATGTCTTCTCCAATGATTTTGGATGAATTATCATTTCTGAAGGAGACTGATCTATTTTTTTTCTTTTCATAATGTAAGAAATTTGTCTTTATCACCTATCATGTGTTTTGAACATCCACTATAAACATGCCAACCGTGTTTCTTCTTCTTAGCTTGTAGAGTGACTGTGCATTCTTCATTGTTATATTGATCGTGCTTTCTTATCCATATCATTTTCTGAGGTTCTTGTCTATGGTTGTTGTTATTCTGTTGAGGTTCTTTAGGAGGGACTGTCATTCTACAATCCTTGGCCATGTTTCCAAAATTGTTACATTTGTAAAATTCCACTTCAATGCTCAAAGATTCAAACCTGTTGTAACTTCTTCTTTGTGTGTCACTAGGTCTCCTTGAATAATCCCTTTGCGTATAACTCTCAAAGTTTTTATTGTTCCTGTTGTTAGCTTTGCAATTCACAGCTTTATGTCCAAAATTATTTCATGCATAACATAAACCAAAAAATATAGTTTGATACCTGAGAGTTGAATATCTTCTGAAAGGAGGTACTCTTATGAATCCTTCTTCTTCTTGAGGCCCATCTATCTGTTGTTGATTCTGAAATCTGAATCTTCTTGGTGGAGGAGTGTCCCTGTAATATTCCTTGTATATCTTCCTATCCTCTTTGATTGTTTCTGCATATCTCTTTGGATTTGCTTCTTACTCTGTTGTTTTGGAGCTTGATCCATTTTTTATCTGATTGTATCCAAGTCCAGACTTGTTAAGATGAAATTTTTTACTGTTGATATTGTCATCTAGAACTTTTGATCTATTCTGCATATTTTTATTTTGAATATGATTTTTTAGTGTGACAACCTCTGCTTCCAAGTTTCCAATGATCTTGTCATTTTCTTCTAGTTGTTCTTTGAGTGCTTCTTCAATTATTTTATCTTCTTCTATTTGAACCTTCAATTTTGTGATCATTTGTTCTAGTTCTCGAGTGTCCTTTTTCTTGTCTAGTTCTGCTTGTAGTTTCTTGCTTTTCTTCTTTTCTCTTCTGATAACTTCTACGGAACACATTAATTCTTCTCTATAGTCAACTTCTGCCTCTTCAATTTCTTCTTCAACTTCTGCCTCTTCAATTTCTTCTTCAACTTCTTCACATTCTTCTTTGGTTTCTTCATATTCTTCTTCGGAGTCTTCTTTGTCAAAGTATTTTACTGCCATGAATATAACTCATCCTATCTCATTGTCACTAACTTCATCTTCATCTGATGATGAGATGTCTTCTTTGGTGTATAATCTTTTCTTGAAAACTTTCTTTGTAGTTCTTTTGCCTTTATATGTGTGTTTTCCTTTTGAGTAACCTTCATCATTTCTCTTTTTCTTATGAGGACATTTGTTAGAAAAATGACCAATACCATCACAATTAAAACAAATTAAAGGGAGCTTACCTCTATACCTATCGTTGGTTCCCTTGTTCAATCTTTTGATGAAGTTGGCCACTTCTTCATCATCTTCTGAGGCGTCACTGCTGCTTCTATATTATTCTTGTTCCTTTTTCTTTTGCTTTGATCTTTTGGATGCCTTGAAGGTTGCTTCTTTTACATCTGGATTTTCCTGCTCAGTTCTCATTTCATATGCTGTGAAGATTCCATGCAGTTTGTCCATGCTTATTGAGTCCATATATGATCTTTCTTCTAGTGCTGATATATTAGGGTCGAATATCATAGAAAGAGATCTTAGTATCTTTTGAACAATTACAGATTCTTCATTTTCTTCTCCCAATCCTATGATTGCATTCATTCTTTCATCGACTCGTAAGAAGTAGGCTGCGATATCTTCATCTTCCTTCATTTTTAGTTGTTCAAACTAACCTCTGTAAGTTTGAAGCTTTGCTTCTTAGACTTTTGTATCTCCTTCATAAATATTTTGAAGCTTGTCCTGAATATCTTTAGCATATTTACAGTGTGCAACTTTGGTGAACACTGTATCACTGAGACCATTCAAAAGTGCATTTGTGGCTTTGTAATCACTCTCACTCAATTTTATTGCTTTGTCATTTGTTGGTGGAACTGCTGGTGTTGTGTATCCATCTACAATTGATTGCCAAACTTTAAATCCCTATGCCTATATATATGTCCTCATCCTTATGCTCCAAAAATAATACTTATGTCCATCAAACTGTGGTATTCCATTTTTATATGAGTTGGTACTCTCCATGATCTACCTTTCAGTGGTTAAACTGATTTCTGAAGGAACCTTCTTTGATACCAATTGTTGGATTACTGAGAGGGGGGGTGAATCGGTAATAGAGCAATCTAATACTTTTTAACAATATAATCCAAGTGTTATATCAATGAATCATTATCATCCAATAATTGTAGAGTAAATAAAAAATGAACAAATGAACAAACATACACATACACATTACACCAGTGTTTTACGTGGAAACCGAAATCAGGAGAAAACCACAGAATGTTTTTTCTTATATGTCTTGAAGAATTACATTCATTGGAAGCACCGACTTCCTTTGTTTTCCAGCTACAACTGGAAGGAGGCTCCAAACCCCTAGTTTCTCAGGCTACAACCTGAGGGAAGATCCAACTCCCCAATTCTCTGGCTACAACCAGAAGGAGGCTACAACCCCCTATGTTCTCCGGCTACAACCGGAAGGTGGCTACAACCACTTGTACTTTCCCCGTCCTGCCACCCTGAAGTAGAAGTAGAATGATGGAACCATTGTCAACCTATCACTATGAGATATACCATTGTAAACATGTACCAATAAATCTGAAACATGCATCAACCACGCATCAACCTATACCTCAACCTGTAATCAACTTGTACCATAAACAAGTGCATCAACCATGCACCAACCTGTACCAAATAACTTGTAATCAACCTGTACCATAAAAAATTGCATCCAACCATGTACCAAGTATGTACCAATCCTGTATCAACTACTCATCAACTATGACTCATCAATATGTACCAACATCATCAACTATACACCTCATGTATGTGCCAACTCATCAACTACTTGTCTCAACCATGTACTCAACATGTACCTCAACCAAAAGCCCTCATCAATTTCATCATCCAAATATAATTTGTAGCTCTGTAATAGACTTGGTTTATATGATCACATTCCTGCAAACCTTCCTTAACTTCAACAACAAGATACTATCATTTTCATCAAACGTTTCTTTAGTCTCACATGCCTAGTTTTGGATTAGTCAACAACCCTAACTTGAAGTAATAATAACTTTGTACCTGTAATGTATAAATATATGAAACTGATACATAATTTTCTTCAGTGTGTTTATGCAATTCCTCCCAGTTTCACTACTTGGAACCTCTTAGAAAAGGAGTTATAGAAAAAATGGCATACCTTGCTAAATTCTGTCTTTTTCTAGAGAGCGACCTTGTAGAGCGTGCCCTGCACAGAATGTTTGTTGAATTGATATGAAAATATTACACATCATACTACAGACTGTACCCTAACCAACACATTTTGTTTCACTGAATTTGGATCTGTTATGAAGAATTTATGACTTTTTTACCCGAAACACCTGCTTTTGACTAGTTTCAGGACTAGGCACAAACCCTATTTTCCACGGAGTGTAACTCCAAAAATACAATGACCCACAAACTGAAATTTTCACCACAGATAATTGGATATGTTTTATCAATTGCATAGAAATTTCATGGTCTGAATCATTATAGAAAAAAATTATAGAGAAAATGGTGAGATGACCTGTAAATAACATACCTTAGAAAGAACCATCAAACGAATTTATCCTTCCTTGCATTTCGGCCTTCTTTTCTTCACCTTACCTTAGAATTTTGGCTTAGATATCCTTGGTTACCTCAGACACCTATAGATATTCAATATGCTCAAGTGTGTTTAAAATGAGAGAGCCTTGCCTCTTATTTATACTCTCCAAGTAGCTTCCTTAAAAACATCTTCTAGGTCACATGGCCCCACTTTCCTTATTTTAGGGTTAACCCACTTCTAATTTCTCCATTAAGTTTATTATTGAAATAATTTATTTTGTATTCACTTTCAATTATAATACACTCATTACTTCACTTTATTATTTACCTTTTAAAATCTTTTAAACCACTTTGACTACTTTGAACTTTTGGGGCTTCTAGATGACATATGAGGGTCCTCCAACTTCGTAAGGCCATAAATCTCAAACCATGAGGAGTTATGTGACATTCCACATACCACCAGAAATGGAATGACATGTACTATCCATATAGAATAACATTATCTGAAAATATATCATAACTCATAACTTTATCCATCAAACAAACTTGGGTCCATTACCCAAACCTGGGGTCTCCAACTTCTCATGGCCATAACTCTCTAACCATGAGGAGTTATGCGACGTTCCACATACCACCAGAAATGAAATGAAAATAACTATCCATATAGGATATTTTACCTGAAAAATTCATTGTCCTTCATCTCATTATTCCACAATTAAGCATGGGTTCTCTTACTCCACAAAGTGTCTTCCCGTGAGGGCTTTCACCATAAGGGGACCACTTTGGAGTTCATCCA
>ML787071.1:96587-173360 GCA_009831015.1 Picea engelmannii
GTCCTTCATCTCATTATTCCACAATTAAGCATGGGTTCTCTTACTCCACAAAGTGTCTTCCCGTGAGGGCTTTCACCATAAGGGGACCACTTTGGAGTTCATCCATATTTACTTCTTATCAACCATGATAAGAAAATAATGAGTCATCTTTACATAAAACAATATTGGGTCCATTACCCAAACCTTTGTGTTGTGGGGCTTTCTTCAAGGGTTGACATCAATGACAACCAACCTTAATCAACAGGATCAAGGGGTCATTAGGCCCAGTTCATCTTCTTGTGGTTCTCCAATCGTGATGATGCCAAAGAAGGATGGCACATGGTGAATGCGTATTGATTATTGGCATTCAAATAAAATCAGTGAAAAATTGATACCCTCTTCCTTGTATAGATGATTTACATTATCAATTGAAGAATGTTGTTTATTTCACTAAGTTGGATTTACGCAGTGGATACCATAAAATTAGGGTTGCAGAATAGGATGCATGGAAGACTTCCTTTAAAACCAAACATGGATTGTTTGAGTGGTTAGTTATGTCATTTTGGCTTTTTAATTCTCCGACAAATTTAATGCGTGTGATGAATAATGTATTCATGCTTTTCCTAGATGACTTTGTGATTGTGTATTTAGACGATTTTTTTTTTTTTAGCGGGACTTGGGATGAACATGTGAGGCATGTAAAGAAAGTATTGGATACCTTGCAAAGGAAAAAGTTGTATGTTAAAATGTCTAAATGTGAATTTGGCAAGACTGCACTTGTATACTTAGGTCATATTGTAGGAGGAGGACAATTGAAAATTGATCCTTCCAAAATTGATGTAATTGTAAATTGGCCTGAGCCAAAAAGTGTAACCAAAGTCCGAAGATTCTTAGGTGCAGTCCAGTAGTGGAGGAGATTCATTCCCAACTGCTCCTTTATAGAATCTCCTTTGCATGCCTTAACTTTTGTGAAGAAGACTTTTCAGTCGGAAGGAAAGCAACAAAACACTTTCGACACTTTGAAGGAGAATATCAGTACCACACCGGTATTAGCACTGTCGAATCTTCAACAACCTTTTGAGATTGAGATAGATGCTAAATGATACGTCATGGGTGCAATATTGATGCAGTATCGTTAGCCTGTCTATTACCACTCTGAAACTTTTAACCAAGTTGTTGTTAACTATCCTACATATGATAAAGATTTGTATGCATTAGTTAAAATCATAAATAAATGGAAGCACTACTTGTTATGGAAGGAAACAATCATACATACAGATCACCATCCCTTATAGTATCTCCAAGCATAGACCAAACTGCAACAATCTCGACACTATAGATGGATGGGTTTTCTACAACAATTTCATTTGGTAATCAAGCACAAGAAGGGTACAAGTAACAAGGTAGCCGATATGCTTTCTATAACTCCTATTGTTGCTTCTATTATTTTGAAGAATACTTTTTTATCTCATGATAGCTATGTAGAACAATATGCCATCGATGAAGATTTTAAAGAAGTATATGAGAAGCTAACCCATGGTGCACATGTAGAGAACTGTTTTCTGCATGGAAAATTACTCTACCATCTTGGAAAGCTATGTATTCCTACAAGTGAATGAGTCCATGTAATACAAGAATCTCACACTTCTCTTGTGTCTGGGCATTTTGGGGTAGGAAAAACTATGGCTCATTTGCATGGATTTTTTTACTAGCCTCAAATGAAATAAATTGTAACTAAATATGTAAAGGGGTGTGTGATGTTTTCTACTTGTAAGCCCACTAATAGAAAATTGGGGCTATACTCACCACTTCCTGTTGCATCCCATCCATGGGAAAGAATTTCCATGGATTTTGTAGGGGGTTTCATGTAAAAAGAAGATCACTACTAAGAAGACTGCTAATCTCTTATTTCAATATGTTTGGGTTCACTTTGGGTTGCCCACATCCATTGTCTTGGATCGAGATACTCGATTCCTTGGGGATTTTTGGACTAGATTGTGGAGAATGATGGACACCAAATTGAAGAGGAGCAATGATTTCCATCCACAGATCGACAGACAGACAAAGGTGGTAAACAGAACAATGGTACTTTTTCTTCGAGGCTATTGCAGCAAGCATCCCAAGTTATGGGATGAACAAATACCCTATGTAAAACATGCTTATAATCGATCTTTACATTCATCCACTCAGGGTTCACCTTTTGAGACATGTTTTGGGTACCTAGCCAAGGTTCCTTTGGACTTGATGTATGGGAGAGATGCTGATATAAATGAAAAATGAATAGAGGAAAGAGCTCACAAGTTCATCCAGAGGATCCAACAGATACACCAGGCAGTTAGGGAACAGTTGGATAAAAGTCAAGCACAATATAAGGATCAACATGACAAGCACAGGGTTGATCATCAATTCCAGGTTTGAGACTGAGTATGGCTTCACATTAACAAGGAGATATTTAAGGGTGAAGGAAAGAAACTTGATCCCATTCGTTATGGACCCTTCACTATCTTGGAGAAAAGTGGTACCAATTCTTTTCGTCTGGATCTTCCACCTTATATGAATATTTACTTCGTTGTGAACGTAGAGAACTTGAAACTTTTTGAGCCTCCCATGATCATGGATTAGGATGAGGAAGTTTCAATACCTTCAGTTGATGAGTTTGCACCTAAGTACTTGGATGCGTTACAGGAAGATATCATCCTAGACAGAAGGATGAGGACTTCACGTAGGGGTGATGTTGATTATCTTCAGTAGGTTTAAAGGGCACACATCCAAGAAAATCAAAGTGGATTGAAAAGGACAAAGTGAGGGGACTCTTCCCTCACTTACCTGTTGATTGATGAAAGATTTTGGTGGTCCAAAAAGATCTCATTGGGAAGGCATGATCCAAAAAGGATCCAGAGAAGACTAAGAACAACTCAGTACTCATAGAGGAAACTCGGGAAGCTTAGATTGGCTTCAACAAATAGAGAAAGGGAAAAAATTCAAAGTTCCCAAAGCTCATTGGAAATTACATTATTGCAAAGAGAGCGTCACAAGATTTCTAACGGCATAAACAGATCTTCAAATGGAGTTACGGATCGAAAGATATCTGCGATCAAAGTTTTAGTCAACCCAACCCAATCAACAAGGGTGAGTCAGCATTCGTACTATTGAAGTCAACATTAGTATAGATGACATCGTCATCCATATATCTTACATGGAAAGCGCAAATGGTTACACATATCATGATGATGTCAATTTGATGATGTGGTATCACCAGAGGTTTCCACGTGTCAATCATTTTTGGATTTTTTCGGACCGACATGTGGACCAATGAAAACGTTCCATGTGGCAATCCATAAAGGACATGTGGCATCTGTACAATAAGTGGAAGGATGACATGGAATCCATACAACACATGGCAGGCTGATGTGGTAGCGGGAAAATGACCAATGAAGCCCAACAACCAAAAATTTAATATATATATATATATATACTATATATATATACTGCCAAATCTGGCAACAGTTCCACAAGATTGGCGGAATATTCCATCGGTCCGCCATTTTAGTAATCATTCCACCAAAATTAGCATCCCAAAAAATATATTGTAACCATATGCTAAAAGGGGAGGCCCACGGGTTCGACCTTGGGACCTCCACTTAACCAACGGCCTAATATAGTATTCACCAACCAACGCACCAAAACGTCTCATTATTACACAACCATCACATTTTATTATATAAAGGGTGTTTTTGCCAGAGTATAGGGAGGACAACCAAGGGCACAGACTTATGGAAGAGATATGGATTTCTAGATAGGGCACATATTTCAAGACAGAGCCCAGTAATTAATTGCAGGTGCAGGCACAAAAACTGAGGCAAGATTTTTCTTGGGTCTGAAAGTGCTAGAATCATATCGAGGCATGGAGACAATCATTTTTAGGTAATTCGACGACAAAAACACAATGGTGATGTTTGTTTTTTTTATCTAAGAAAAGATTGTGTAGATTAAATCCAAAATGAGGTATACTTATGTATTTTTCCCAATTCTTTTGAGGAGTTAATAAAAAGGCCTACCCATTTAAGAGCAGGACCCGAAGATGTAGTCCATCGAGGATTAACTCCATTATCAAGTTTTTTCATTCATATTGCATTCTTATGTCTCTTTAATTTTGATCTTTTCCTTATTTATGGTGTACTTTAGTTTATTCTCATTTAATACAATTCTTTAATAAGTCACTGGACGAAAATATCCCATATCAATTAGGGTGAGTCTTCCAGCCCTTGAGAGCCACCTGAAATTCCATCCAGTTAGTCTTTTCTCCAGTTTGGATATCATCCATTTCTAGTCCTTTTTGAGGTACTTATTCGGTTTCAGGTGAAACCAAGATATTTTGGGCCTTCTGAGAAATCTTGAAAAGTATAAGGAAAGAGCCTTCGATAGATTTCTTCTTCCTCTCTTTCCATTTCAGAGAAAGAGAGTGCAGATTTTTGGATATTTATTTGCATACCTGTTGCCGAGCGAAAGAGGGAGAGTATATTTGAAAGAACCTCTGAATCACACCTTTGACCACAGTATAATATGAGGATGTCATCCACAAAAATTAAATGTGTTATTCTTAATCTTGTGGTTAGATGAATTCCATGCAAGTCCCCTAATCTTACTGCATTTTCTATAGCCTTGATTAGTCCCTCGACCACCAGCAGAAAGAGTAGAGGGGAGAGGGGGAAGCCTTGGCATAGTCATTTTTCGGAGGTGAATAAAGGTGAGGTTTCTCCATTAATGAGAACTGCAAAGGAGACCAAGGAAATACATACCATTATCCATTTAATGAAAGGAACCTGAAATCTGAGATGGGTTAGAACTTAGAAGGAGCTTGATGTAGGACCAACTTACACTATCAAAGGCCTTTGAGAGATCAATCCTTAAAATGGTGCCCTTGGATTTAGTAGTTCGCGGACTATGAAGGCCTTCTTGAGTGACCCCAATTGCTTTGTGGATTTTTCAACCTTTGAGGAACCAAAACTGTTATTTTGAGATGGACGAAGAGAGGAGTGGCTTCATCCTCTGGGCTATGACCTTTGCAATGATTTTGTATATGCAATTGTAGAGTTATATGGGTCTAAAATCATCAAAGGAGAGAGGATCGTTGACCTTGGGGCTAAGAGCTATGAAGGTGGTGTTAAGAGGGATGTGAATTCTGCCATTTAATATGGTTTCCTCTATGACTTTGAGGATATCGCCTTTGATCAGATCGAAGAAGCCCAAATATAATTCAATTGAAAATCCACATGGACTGGGATTTTATCTTTTTGGAAACTTTGCAGGGTGTCTTTGAGTTTGAATTCAGTGAATTCTGCATATAGTTCTCAGTTTCCTTCCTCATCCACGAAGTTGGGAAAGTAAAGGGCCATTTTGATGATGTCAACTATGTTGCTCCTTTTGTCTTCTTTGAATAAAGTCCGGAAGTGTATCTTTCCCATATTTTCTAGCCCTTCAAAGGAAGTAATTGGTTTGTCTTCCTGATCCTTTAAGCTCAATATTGTCTTGGCCACTTTCTGACCTTTGGTAAAGGAATGGAAAAAATTTGTGTTCTCATCCCCATTTTCTAACCAGATTTCCCTGTTATTAAGTCTTTGGGTTGCTTCTTGATATGCCAATAGTTTCCTTTGCTTTTCCTCTAAGTTCCTCAGACTTTCTCATGAGGCCTCTGAAGAGAACCCAAACTTTGAATCTTGATAAATTACCTCCAATTGGTCCTCAATTCTTTTGAGTTCTTTCTCATCTTCTTTTTGTTTTGTTTTTTCCCAGGGAATTACAAAGTTCTTGATTTTGTTTAAATTGTCCATGAATTGTATGGTTGTCGATGTTCCCCTCGAATTCTAAAGAGGGGTCCAATTTGATTTTACTAGTTTTTGGAAGCTTTCTTCTTTGATCCAAATGGAGTTGAATTTGAATGGGGAAGCCGTATTTTGGGGTCTCCATTAAAATTTAAACTAGAATGGGGAGTGATCTAAGTCTCCTCTTCTTCTTATCCATTTACGTAATAGGAGGGGAAGCACCGACAGTGATTCAGTGATCATAAACTGATCTAATCTTTTTTCCACTTGTGCTTCCCCAACTCTTAAGTTTCTCCATGTGGGAAGCATCTTGACTGGTGATATATCAATTAATCCATTTGAAGCTGAAAGGTGGCTAAAAAACTTTGTTTGGGGATCTGGGTGTGCTGAGGGGCCCCAACTTTTCGCTTCACCTAGGGAGAATTTGAGGTCACTGCCGATAATTAGATTTTACGACTTCAAGAGTTCCTTTTTGAAGAGGGAGTTCCAGTATGGTATCATGTTTGTGTGTGGCCCATACACATTTAAAATATTGAGAGTCATCCCCAAACCCTCTACTTGTACCTCAAGCTCCAAACAGGAGTCAGAATCCCATGAGTTTAGGGGATTTATCTTTCTGGAGCACCAACTGATGGATAAGCCTCTTGATCTACCATGGTCATCTAGACCTAGGAAATCATCCTAGGAAGAGATTAGAGAGAGATTTTGTGATTGTGAGTTCGTCTGCTAGAGTTTCTTGGAAGAGAACAACCTTTGGTTGGTGCAAAGTTACCAACCTATTTAGAGCGTATTTTTTATGGGGGCTTGCTAAAGCCCTACAATTGAAAGAGAGTAGCTTCATGGGGGAACCCCGAAAGGGGATTTTGTTTCTCTAAGGGCCTCGGGGAGTGATCTTTTCCGACCTGAAGTCAATTCCATTAGTGCATGATATTGTGCTAGGGAGAGGTGTGAAGGCCTACCTCAACGTTTTTTTCATTTTCAATGGTTCTAGAGTAGGGCCAAGAACTATGGGGTTCTAGGTAGGGATAGTGATTGATCTATTGCAGATATGGAAGAGAATGATGGATTCCTCATAATTGTTGGAGGAAGGCTCCTCATATGACCAAGAATTTGGGGAGTTTGGAGGAGAGGCTTTCCATGGGGAATATTCATCTAGTGGAGGTGAAGGGAGAGAGGTGGAGGTGAAAATAGGTTTTAGGGAGATAGTGGAGGTGAGGGGGGGAAAATTGGGGGGGGAGGGATGCAGTCTTTTAAAATAAAATTGAAATAATTTATCATACCATTTATAGGGAGGGGGAGAGAGAGTTGCATACCCAAGAAATTGTTAATCAAGTGTTGAGGAGTTGTCTCTGGGCTGTGATCGGGGCGTCTCTCATCACCAGCTGTTGGAACGAGTGCCAAAGTGTCTGCAGTCGGCTCCGACTGATCAACTATCGTGGAGTCCTGTAGAGATGTTGGGGTGGAGGAAGTTGTCCCCATTGAATTTGACACTGATGAAGAGGAGTTTCCCCCAGATGCATCCTGGTTCTCCTAGTCTTGTCACATGGCTTCATGTGTAGAGTGTCCAGAACACCTCCGAAGGGATTTTAGACAATCCTTGACCACAGGGTCATATTCATGGCATCTCCTGCAAGGGAAGGGAACACCTTCATAGTGTAGGATTTGAACTCTTGTATGTCTCAGGTCAGTGAGATTGCGGAATTCCCTCAACCCTTCCCTGATGTTAAGAGAGACCAGAATTCGTGCTACAACCATTTCTCCCGAGACTAGAAATACCATGTCTATTGTTACGTATTCTTCTAAAAAATTCACAATTTATTTAAAGAAAATTTCTAACCAGAGATGCAGAGGGAGTCTTGGTAGATGAACCCAAATCGGGATAGAGTATAGACTCCCATTGGAAACATAGAAAGTGGAGTTCCAGAGATTCATAAGAACCGAGGAAGAATCACTTGGTAGATGAACCCAAATCGGAATAGAGTATAGACTCCCATTGGAAACATAGAAAGTGGAGTTCCAGAGATTCATAAGAACCGAGGAAGAATCAATCGCCCAACTATTTTGGAGTGCGGTCATGTCTTGAGAGGGTTCTACAAATATAATCATAAAATAACCTCTAGAGAGGCGGAAGATACTGGGTGAGTTGGACAATTTTTCACCTCAGTTTGAAGTGGCCCAGACTCGCAGAGTTTTTTCGTTGAATTGATGACCCTAGTATTTCCAAACTAGTGTTTTTTCTTCCATTGTAGAGTTCCCTTCCCTTGAAAGGTCATCACCAAGGATGAAGTTGGGTCTTCCTTGTATGACCCTAGAAATTTTTTCCTCTTCCTCCTTATTTTCCCTATAATGCCTTGAGCATCCGGGTCTAAATAATAGGGAGCACAAAATCCTAGAGCCCCACTTTGGATGAGTGTTATCACCGAAATTTCCTCCGCAAATGGTTACAGGAATCGAACATCTTAAAAACACCCATTGGTTCACTCATGGACCAAAAATGCATCTCCAAAAGGTCCAAAAATATACAACCATTTATAAAATTAGCATACGCTAAGCCTACATAGGGAGCGCACACACATGCGCCATACAAAAACGCAAGAAAAGTGCACATGCGCACTATGGGCGACTGTGGACGCAAAAAACCATGCACCCCTCAGAACAACACATTTACGATATTGGTTGACCTTCCACCCACCTCTGGTTCAGCTTCCAAGTCAATTTGACACCTAAATCTCGGCAGAATCTGACTGGGGGACTGGTCAAAGGCCTAAAGGTACCCTAAAGGGCCCCTTGTTCACACTAAGAACTGGTTTCATAATTCCTCAAAGCTATGCTACAAAAAGAGGCCATGGATACACTATATTTTCAAGGAATTCATTTGTATTGTTATGTTGCCTATATTCTCTTGGAGGATCCTATTTCCTTGTCAAGAGCATACAAGCACCATCTCATTTAGCCATTCATATCACCTCTTGAGTGAATGTGCTTTGGATTTTCTTCACCATTTCCTTCTAGTTTGTTACTTGTAAGAAGAGCTCAATATTTGGGGGTTCAAGAGCCCTCCCTTGGAGGAAGAGGAGGCCCATAAGTCTCTCTTTCTCTTTCATGTTTTCTTTCCACTAATACAATCATTTCCATTGGTGGCATGAATGTTGTTTATTTCTTGTTCTAATGTCCTTATGCACTCTAGTTTAGTTTTTCTTATCGTTCTTAGTTTAGTCTTTTGTTTATATCATATGCTTGATGTTTCTAACTCTTGCATCCACTATTGTCTTGCCTAGCTAATCCAACTAGGCTTGTAAGCATCTCTATTTTGCTCATTTAGGTGAAAAAAGAGATGCAACAGATTGACGACTCCACTAGGAAAAGGTATCAATTTCCTCCCCCATTTAGGTTATTTTAGCTCTTCCTTTTGTTTATTTAACTTGAAGGAACCATAACCGGCCCAAGATGACCTACAAAAAGCCAAATTCAAAGATGATTTGAGATAATTTCATTCAAAATTTTCTTCTCGATCGTGTAACAGAAGTGCATAGGTTTTTTGACCCAGAGGCACATCTTAAATGGATGTGCACTCAACCCACTGTTTTTCTCAATGCATTCTATGCACTTCCACCAAAGGGTCATTTTTTAGTTGCGCATTGGCACCACATGTGCCTCTGTGTACTCTGTGACTCGCACATCTGCTAAAAAATTCACACATTGTAAGGGTTTTTGTGATTTTTGGAGGGCCCATAGCCTTCTTAAGCTTGATTCCATGCAAATTGTAATATGCACCATACTTAGATACCCTCTCCATATGAAGGGATTAGTCAAAACATAGGCACTTAGGGGGTGAAAATCATTATTTCTCCTCTTTTTCTTTCATTTTTCCACATGGATGGCTTGTTTTGATTAAAGTTTGAGTTGGAATCATTCTAAATCACATATAAAACTTACATTGGGACCAAAAATTGGATACCAATAGTTGAGTATGCTCTTCTCTCACACCCCAAAGAGATCTTGAGAATCAGAAAGAGATTGAGGGAAAATTTCATCTCTCTAAAAAGACAAAATATTTAGGAGAGGACAACAACCCCCTCAAGACTCCTCTTAGTTTATTTTTCAAACATATCTTAAGATTGTAACGGGCCCATACATGCCCACATGCTACAAATATAGGATAATGATTGATGTTTACTTTCTTATATTAAATCACTAGGGAAGTTTAAAGGTTTTGTAACGGGCCCACACATGCCCACATGTGCACAATCTAGGATAGTTTTGAAGTTTTCTTAGATTAAATCACACTAGGGAGTTAAAAGGATTAGTAAGGACCCACATGTCCACATGCTAGTTTCCTAGGGACTTTAAAATTCCACAAGGTTGTACCAATGGCATTTAGTAAATTAGGTAATCAAGACTTGTAAGGACCACACGAAGTCCACATGCAGCAAGGTGACACCTAATTTATTAAAATATTTGGCACACTTTCACTTGTCCACACACAAAGTCACTAATCACTCACATAGTTTTCATCTCAAAACGTGGAGGTTGAAGTAAGTTTCCTCCAAAGGGATTCTGAAACACCCCACCCTTTTCTTGATGAAACTATCCACTCCCACTTAAATTTCAATGAGATTGGTTCACACCCCCAATATCTCAAACAACCAAATCTAATTTTTTATTTTAAACTCACTAAGTTTCCTCCACAGGAGGTGCCAAAATAATTTTTTTAGTCTAGGTAGGATCTCGGGGATAGGCATCCAAATAACTCCCCGTTATCTAGTTCTCACATCTTCAAACAATAGAAGTTGTCAAATAAGGAACTTTAAAATACTCCAAGTCAAGTGTTCCTAATGCCATAAGGTAGGGAGATACCTGTGACGGGTCAAAGGTTGAGGTATGGTTGTTCTGTGTGTCCCCCCTTCAGGCATCCACCTCTTGGACAAGATTCATCCTGTGACCTATTTCTTAGTCTGAAAATCTAAATGTCGCACTTTGACCGAGGTACCTAGTGGCCAAATTTTTAGGACATCTACGCAGGTGGAAATTGTGGGCTGCAATTACACCTTGATCATATTTTGTGTGGCTATTGGGAAATATCACCATCTCTTTTGGGATATGCACCCTCTACCCCTCATTATAACTGATTACTCTCAGAGTTTAAACAAACTTCTGCCATGCACATGCCGACTACATTCACAAACGACATTGACGACGTAGTCTCTGCAAAGCTAAAGCCACCCCGTAGCAATGCCTTAACTGGTTTCTCAAATAAATTGTTTCCCTCCTTGCCAAATATGTGGTTGCCACCTTCCCCCAGTCGAAAGAAGATGCCATCAACAAGGCCTAGCAGTTCGAACTTATTTATTCACAGTCAGGATATTTGTATACAATACTAACTGATGCCCCAAGACCCATGCCATTTGGCCAAGACAAACTTGGGATGTCTCACTCAGCAGATGGATTGATTGGTACCACTACACACAACAATTCTCACCCCAAACAAGCACCTATGTATGGAACACCTCAATATCCACTAGAATATGGAAAACCTCCTTATTATCCTCCTCCCCCTTATCAACAACCATACCCCTTGGCTTTTCCTCCATGAGCAGACCACTGTCGGCATCCACAGTACGCCCAACAACCCAACCAAGTTCTAATACCCCTTCTACCTCTGCTTACACCCTAAGCACTAGTGAAAGTATCACGACTTACTATGCACCCTACAGATCATTACCATAGAATAATTTTTACTTTCCATTTCCTGGTCCTCCCTAAACCATTGTTTCTCCACAAGGACAACCACATGCTGGGGTTAATTTTGTTCAACCCTCTCCCATTTAACAATATAATGCAATTTTGTCAAAAAATTCCAAAAAGAAAGGAAAAAATCGAAATAATAATAATCTCGGACCAGGAGGAAACCAGAACCACACCTAGCAGAACCAACCTATCGGGGGAAACCAAAATCAGGGGAACCAGAACCCCTAGGGGGGAAATAACAAAAAAAGCCAAGGGAAGAACACCAACAATCTTCAGACAAACTTCCCTTGTGCCCTTTGTGGTGAGTATGGTCATTATACTCACCATTTCCCTCAAATTGTTGATTTCAAATGGATGAAATAATTTGGAAATGGACCATGTCCCCAGTACCACCTTCTCCCCAGTAGGCCCCACAACAATATGTGCAACAACCCCCCCTCCCCAACTATGTTACAAAATCCCCTACCACACCAAGGGGTGATGAACACCCAATAGGAGATGCATCCAACGCCACCACAGATGGGTTAGTATCCAAACCAGGGTACTCCTACCGATAACACTATCCTCCTCACTAGTGAGGAGGAAGTCCTTCTACAAACACGTAGTCATCAATAAAGTGCACCCTATGACCCTCCTCCCACTACCTCAGATGCCACCCTAGTCACAACTAGCTCACCTTTGATAATCCCTCCCCCTAATACCAACACACCCCTCTGTATTCCTCGCATCCCATTACGACGAAATGTCACCAACTCTCAAGCTAGGGCGACCCACAATTATAGTCTGGTCGACAACTTGTCACAATCCCCTACCTTGTCAGTCTTAGAAGTTCTTCAAACCTATCCTACTCAAGGGAAGTCATTACTTTCTGCTCTGGGGGTAGTTGACCCTACTGATACTCAACTCATCACCTTTGATCTCGATAGTGGGTAACCTCGTCTCCCTGTGTTGGTCACTTTCCAAATACTGATTAAAATCCATAACATCACAGTTCACCATTGCATTATTGATGAAGGTGCATACACGTGCATCATGTCCAAAACTGTCTGGCAAAAAGTTGGCTCTCCTGATCTCGTACCATCCTCCATTACTCTGAGGGATTACGATGGACGACCCTCCTCTCCCGAGGGACTCTTCCAAAATGTCCCCGTTGAACTCGGGGGAAAAACTATCCTCATTGACATTGAGGTTATCGACACTCTGCTCGTGTTATCGGACAAATCGGTAGGTGCAGACATTAACAGATCTCAATAGATCGACCTGGATCTAGAAAAAAATAGGACAGGACATGACTCTTTCCTTAAGTTGTAATCATTGAATCTACTAATAGGAAGGAATAAGTGGCATACCTATATATCGCTTCCTTAGGTCTCTGTTGTTCCCACTTCGCTCCGGTGCTCTCGTGAAGTCAAGTCTGAGATAACACAAACCAACCAAAGTGAAGATAGCAAAGTATATTCAATGTCAACTTATGCATATGATCAAGGAATTAAACAATAAAGTAAGAGTGACTTTATGGGAAAGGGACATGCCGTTGTATCATATTAATTGAAAGTAGAAGATACAACTTGATCACCTTGATGTTGCAAGCTTCCTTTCAGTTACCCTTGGTTCCAACACACACAATTTCTCTGTACTTGCATGAAGAAGATCCAATTCCTCTTGATAGACCAAATAGAGCCTTCAAGCTTCTATCCAAACATGGTTCTTAACAAAATTCTTTCACCAATTCTTCATTCAATATTGCTTAACCTTTTCCGTGAGAAACCTTTCAATATATAGGATAAGGAGAAATGGTTACATGGATGAGGATGATCCCATCAAATCTGAGAAGTCAGTAGAATGACAACCATGCGAATGCCAACTCATTTTCTAGAAGATTCCCTTCTAGAACCCTCGAGACCTCTTCTCCTTTCCAAGTTTAAAAATAGGTTCGCACCCTATATATGGAGAATAATATGAGAAGTTCGCACCCTAAGTGTGGTTGGCCTACAAGAATGAGGGATTCTCGCACCCTGGACAAGAGGTAGCTTGCGAACTCATCTTAAAAATATGTTTTTTGGAAGAAGACATGAGCCACTTTTCTCAAACAAAAAGTCCTTGTTGGGAGCCTGAATACATCACTGTTAAGACATCACCACAGTGACCAAAATCATGTGTAACAGAATGCCCCCCAAAGTATGAGGTCGGAATCTGTGATAGCCGAAATACTTTGTAAACTGCATGTGTTATCAGAAACCAGGAGCGCACCTAATCGGAAACCTGTAAACAGCTAAGCATCTACAAAATATAATACCAGTTCTGAGGTAGGCATTCCCATACTCAGATCACATATGGATGACATCATGAATGTAGTTCATGGCCACCCATCATACATCATGGATCCATGTTGTCAAAATACTGCATACCCACTAGGAATACACTGTGAATCTATGCGAGAAGACTTAAATTAAGACAACATATCCACATGACATACAAAGTTGATCTATGTGCCGATGCAAATCATACATACTCCATCGTAGCCTGGATAAAAAAGATGATACCTAGGGTCTTCAATCTCATCACCCGAAAGTACGAATCTAGCCATGCAATTACATGTGTTAAAGTCGAACATGGTAGAAAGCACTTGATTACCGGTCATTGATGAAACCGCTAACAAGTGCAAGGAAAATCACCATTAATGTCAATGACTCCCAAGGTACACTAGTACAATCCAATGAATGAGAAGAAATGAGCTAAGGTCTAACATTCGACGGAACCTCCCGATCAGGGGTCAATAATGAAAACCCACTGTCAAAAGCAAGGAAACCTGCCATTGAGGCATGCAAGTTCCAAGGTACCAGATAATTTCTAAGTCTTGTTTCTGGATAATGAGTTGAAGTCGATGGAACAAGACTCGTCACAAGAGGGCCTTGATGTATCTTCCATCAATGACATGAAATAAGTAATAGATTTTGAGGATGAAACAGAGTATGAATATAGGTTGAAAGGGACATAAGGAAGGTCGACATAGTAAGAATGGACAACTGCAGATGGATGACTCAATAGAGGGTTTAGATGAACTTCTCTTGAACATATGAATGACATGACCAAGGACTTTGTAGCACTAACTCAGAGACAACCCAGAATATGACCTTGTAGCAAGTTGAATGAGAGACAAATGGATTTCCCAAACCGGCTTCAAATGATGAATAGGGGGTGTCATGTTCAAGAGTGATGCTTACTGCCATTAATATGAATACGAAAACACATCCCTTTCCCAAAATTTCCCCCACCATTTCTGGTGAGTACCTCTTTATTTTTACGCAAGTTTGAGGAGGATAAGATATGCTTGTTGATGTAAGCTCATCCTTTAGATGAGTCCCTCAGAGTATGTTTAACGAACCCTAGGAAGGAGTGGATCGGTCCCATTACGGGTCTTTTGATATTTGTTTAACGAGTCCAAAGATAGAAAACTCGGGGGTTCTTCATGTTTTGAGAGTCTGAAAAACACTTAAAGAGATCTCTCTTAGTTCCTTTTTCATAAAATAGTTCGACAGGACCAAAAAAGTGATAAACTATTTCCCATCGAATGTTTTGTTCAGATACTTTTACAAGCGTGAACAAAGCAAGGTCGCTCGACCATCTTTTTGTTTTTATGGAGTGTGAAAAGAGCTTAAAGGATACTCCTTTGCGTTCATTTTTTTCATGTTACCATGACGAGTACGAAAAGATGAAAAAGTATACTTGGTTATGTTCTCATGTATTTTCGAGCGCGAGAACGAGCGAATACTAAGCTCGAGGTTTTTCTAAAAACCATAAAAGGCAGTCGTACATGCGAAAAAAAGAAAAAACATCTGTACTCCTCCGTGTGGACTTCAAAGTTTCTATTCTTGCAAAAAGTCACACTCACGGGGCTATTAGGCATTAGGGTTTATAGACAAAACAATATAAAAATCAACAAAAAATGGTAAAAAGTGAATAAATATGGGTAAAAAGGGCCTTTACCATTTTCATTGTGATTTTGCCAAAGCGTTTTCCCAATACACCTCATTTTCCCCCAAATTTCGTTGCTCGATCGTGGGAGGCACAAACAACCATTTGGCGAACCGTCTCCGCCAACGAGGTAAGCTCTTGACCTTCTACCTTTTCCATGTTTTACTTTTAGTTTTTATTGGCAATTTTCAAGGTTTTAGTGCATTTTAGGGCCATAACTTGCGCCCGAGCATTCTCGCAGGTTAGCCATGCGAGACCTGCAAGAATCTAGGATTTCCATAGGTGGCCTTTAGGGCACCTGCGAGAATCTCACACTGTGCTAAAGAGGCACTTGCGGGGGCTGAAAAATGAAGTTTTAATTTGATTTTTGCTCAATAAAAATTATTCCAAGGTTTGAAATAAGTTGTTGACCCTTCTCTTATGGTTCTTGTGTAGGTATTTGACCATCACGATGCTGGAGTGGCGAGAAAGAGAACATGAGGAGGAGGATGCCATTGTTGGGAATGACTCGGGTACCGTTGCTACCCTCCGAGACTGTGGGCTTGTTGACGGGAAAAATTGACCGCTCGTCAGCTGGAAGAGTGAATCCGGTCCGGGGTTGTCTAATTAACCCAAGTAGTTTGGATTAATTCACTCTAATGAGTTTAATGGTTCCGTTGGCCAATCTAAAGTCCTAAAGGAAGCGAAAAATAACTAAAAGAAATACAATAGATTACTAAATAATAATCACTGAAATATATATGTACATCTAAATATATATACATACAGTTTATCTAAATGATATTTATATAATAGTTCTATTTATCATATATACAATATGTATAAATCATGAGTTTTAATCTAAACTCATAAAAAACGAATGTAAAATGGTTCTTTTAATGACCGTAATAAAGAAAGAAAAAGTACTATTTGTTTTTGGTTTGTTTTCTTGTTTATATGCATTCATAAGATCAAATATTAAACTACTTAATTAAACAAAAAGATATAGATATTGAAAATTATACTATATATAAAAACTTCTATAATAAGCAAGAAAATGAAATAAAAGAATAGACTAACCTATTAATCACTTGAGGAGTATGCGTCCAACTGTTTTCATAAATTGTGCATCAATCCATCCAGGAGATAAATCTGTTATGCATCTTCACACTGTTTGGTACAAATGCTAAACTATGCATTGACTGGTGTATTTAATTGGTAGAACAACAGGACGCAAGATAATTACAGTGATATAATAGACTACAAGTGATAACACATGAGATAAATCCTATAGTTACAGCTTGCATTTAATCAATCAACATATTTAAGGTAAACCTCATAACATGAATTTAAATAACACTCAATTGTTTTGATAAAACTGAAGAATAAAATCATGAACCATGAAGGAAAACTATCTTGACAACAAAACAATCTGTGAAGACGAAAGCTATCTGTAGTGATTCAATTACCAAGATAAACAAATTATAGATCACAACAACATTCACAAATGATGAAAGCATCAAGTAAATATTTGTTATGTCTAAACTTGAGTATAAGCTGTTCACAATAAGCCCCAGGCCAAGATGCGTCTCATGACAAAATGATGGGTTTATAAAGGCCTCAGAAAAGATAATTGTTTATGTTCCTGAAATCAAATATTTATTTCAAAAATAAAGGGGGATGCAACCACCCTGATCCTTCCAAATCCTCCAAAACTAACTACAGTTCATTTCTGATTATACAAAATGCATCAAAGATATGACTGGAAGATCTTAAGGATGCCTCAGATCAAATTTGTAATCATGGATTCCTGAATATCCTGAAAAAAACAAGAAAGTAGAAAGATTTAGTTGCATTTCTAACCATGAATTCACACAGTTCGAATTAACATAACTGGCTACAGAATCTTGCAATTTTGTAGCTAGTTATTAGTAAATGAGATCCAATTTATTGTAAAATAAAGAAAACTAATTTTAACAATATGATCCTATTTTAAGATGAAGAATCATACCTCCAGTTATGAAATCAAATCGTATCAGGAAACCTTGGAATTCACAATGGTTGTTGCAGCCTCCACATTTTTAAATACCACATTGTTTGTTGTCTTTATACGTTTTTCTTTGCCTTGAATAACAAATTTGAGTCTTTGGTTTTCGTTGGTTAAGACATCAATTTGATCCTTTAAATCCTTAACCCGTGACTGTAGGATAGGGATATCAGTATAATATCTATCAATCCATGATAGACAAACTTCACATTTTGACTACGCAACGATTGCATGGGAACAAACTTGGTTGTGAACCGAAGCACCTTCCATATTGACAGTGGATTCATTAACCAATTTGACACCAAGAAACTCTAGATTATTTTTAAGACAATGAGGTAAATTGTCAACAAAATTGTAGGGACGTTCAAGTTGTGGCTTGAATGACTGAAAGTATTCTGTAGCGAGGAACCTATCAATCTCAGAGTCTGAACTCTCGTGGACTTCGATCATACTGATCGAACTCGAATGAGAGTTTGACTTGTTACGAAGCCTCCTAGAAATTAGCCTGCCAACTCTTTTGTTCTTAAAATTTATATCAATATTTCTCTTAGATCTCTTCCCTGTAGGTTCCTTTAAATTCTTAACATAGTCATTAGGATGCATAATCTACTGACAGGCCTGTTCAATAACCTTTGGATCGATCAAGGGTTTTTTGTTAGGGGGTGAGACACAAGTCTAGGGAGGTGAGAGAGATGTCATAGGGTGGACAAGGATCTCCTCAACCATGAGTTTATCTACTTCCTCAATATCAGGGTTACCATAGCCGTTTCGAGTTATGAATGAATCCTAACTATCATTCTATAACTCTAATTGATGCATGAGCAGGATTTTAATTAGGCCGTGATGGAAAAGGATAGAGTCTGACCGCTATTTTTTGTATCTTTTACCCATTTTATAAAGACTCCTCAGTAAGTAATATGGCATATTCAAAGGGAAACCCATAAAAATCATAAGCAGATGCAAATGGTACAAAAATACAAGCCCGAAACGTCCCTCACAGGTAACAAAATGCTTTACCACAGCGAGCAAATCGTGCCACTAAGATTTTAGGAAGGAAATGGGAATACCTTTATCACACCCTTTTATTTTCCGAGATGTAAACAACAAGCTCCAAGGAACTTCTTCCACTTTTTCATTTTAAAACCACCTTTGACCGCTCGTTGGTAGCCCTGTAGCTTGAATCAGGAAATCCTCTATAACCTCCAATTGTACATCACCCACCTTCGCTCTACACCCATAAAAGGAGAAAGTGAATTCCTGGGCAACTTGTAAATTGAAACCCTGAAATTTCCTAATGAAAACAATCCAACCACTTCTCTCCAAATCTTCTCTGGCATCGTCATATAAGAGCAAAGCTTGAATGTCATTTGGTTCAACTCTCACAACAGAAGCCATGATGGATGAAAGGGTAATGAATCAGACACAACACACAGAGAGGGTTTGCAAAGATAGTCCAGAGCCATAACCTGAGCCCATGAGATTCCAACAGTGAACAATGTATGAACATAAACTCATAACGATTAGATGGGTGTTTAATTGAAATGTACACGAAGAGGGTTTACAAAGCCCAAGGCCAGTCTTGGAAATGATGTTTGCCTACAAATCATAACGCCACCTTTGCATCTAGTACGAGTCTAGGACCAAAGCATTAAAATGGAAATAAGTGTGCGCATTGTGGGTTATATCACAAGGTTTGGGTAAATAAAAAATCAAAGGTTTAGCAAAAGAAATGTATAGCCAAGACTCAAACAAAACCATACCAAAATAAAATCATGGAGGTCCTTTGTTTATATAACCATCAATCTCTAAGCATGCTTGGTGTTGAAATGATCGAAACAAAGAGGGTAACTCTTCATGGCAATGAACCAAACTTCATTAATAAACTGTATGAACAATTTGCCTTCAACGAAATTTTAAAACAGAAAGATAACATAGTCACAAATTTTCATGCTTCGTATTCATGCTTCCAGTCATGAACGAAGCATAGAAGAAAATAATAGGAAAAGCTGACAACTTACAACTATCGTTTCGAAAATTGCGTCATGAAGAGTAATAAAAAAAATGACTCCGGTTAGGCAACTATATAGATCAATTAAATGATATAAAAAGTTAACAAACATGTTGATTTGCCAACACGGCTCTTGAAATTCTTCAGGATTTCGGGCATGAGGGCCCAACTCAGGTTGTTGGAGTACCTGGTTCATATGTGGGACGTGGACCAATAGTTGTTTCACGTGGGAGTCCACACATTGACCCTAGATATTGAGGATATCTACTTTCTAACAGGGTTATCACAGCGTGGATACCATGCTAGTTTGACCGGTAGCCGAGGTGGCGGACTCCCTATGACTGAGTATTGTCGCCATTACTATGTTCCTGAGGAAAAAAGAAGAAAGGACAAGGTTTTTATTTGGGGGGTTCAAAACTTGACCCTGCGAACCATCTTGTTCACTATAGCACACATGGTCGACAGTGCAGCCCCACACATAGCTCTCCAGAGCTACTTCCAATATGCCATAGAGTGCACAAAGCCACGAGTCTTCAACTGGTCAGATGGAGTTCTCCGTAGTATGAAGAGGCAATTGATGAAGTGCAGGAGGGGAAAATTGAAGAAGTTTGGGTACAGATCACTTTTGGTGTCCTTCTCGCTCGAGAGGGTCCCATTGCTGAGATTACAGGTTGACTGGGGTTTACGAGCCCCACAGGATTTGAGGATGCTGAGGTGGTGCAACCTCATGGCCCGACACATAGCTGGGCCCATCATCAAGTAAAATGATTCATTTTTCAACTGATTGTGGCCAAAGATGTTGATGATTGATGACTACGCATATGCTGGTTTGGAATTCCAAGGAGATACAGATTTGGCCCTACCTGAGGATGCTCAGTGGGATGCCCTAGGTAATAAGTACACATTTTGTTATTTTAAATGTTTTTGTAATTTTTATCATATAAAATGTTTTTATGTTTGTCCAAGAACTAATCAAAAGATCTCTTTTTGATGACATAGATGTGGGGCCATATCAACCTCCAGGAACGTCTCCTATTTAGCGGCAAGGAGAGGCAGCTCCAGTGGCACGATGGGATGCTGAAGACTATGAGGTAGTGGAGCACAAATTGGAGGGGTTGACCGTTGACATCCCATATATGTCTATTGGGGAGATCCCTAGGCCTTATCAGTGCCACACTGTGGGTGTGTCAGAGTCTATTAATCGACTACTTCGTAGGGTGGCCCGGGTAGTTGTGTGTTATCGTGAGCGTCACCCATGACGCTATTTTGTAGAAGCTATGAGATTCACATTTTGAGATTTTGGTCCTTGGTAAAAAACTTTTGTAAAAACGTTTGATTGTTATATACATATATATGGCTTCTACCGACTTATCTTGTGTTGTGTGATACATGTGATGTGATTGATTTATAAATGGCCCAAATGTCTGTCTAATACATAGTTAGCTAATGCATAAGTCAATGTATTTAGACATCTAGGAATGTGTTGATACTCAATATAATCAAAATAACCTTCCAAGAGGCAAATTCATAAATATACCTATAATAAAGTAGGACTTCGAATAACATAGACATTACTTAGTTGTAGTACTACTAGCTGTGAATCGAGTCGTAAAAACAAGTGGCAGATACCAAGACAAATAGCATCAATAAATAAGTCAATGACGACACTATAGTCTGTAATATTTTTGGTCGCACGGTCGAGACACACACCTCGTAGAGTGATAAGTTCGTTTGTAGGGGCGTAAATTGCCCAAGTAGCAGAAGCAAGGTTTTGAGTACTATGGCTAGCACCATCAGCGAAGCCAATGTGGGGTAGTGAAGACTTCGACATCTGGAAACCAAACACAACGTAACATAAGCGGTCAAGGGCAAAGACCAAATAACGAAAAAGCATGCTAAAGTAACACACAAGAAGTATGATACAATAAAATACATGTACTCATGTATAGGTGACCTTAGGCATAGTACTTCTTTAAGTACAACCCATTTCTGGGTTCACTCAAAGGGATACCGTTTTAGTCCACTAACTTGTAAGCTCCTTTCTCCAAAACTCGTTTAACAATATAAGGACCTCGCCACATAGCTTCAAATTTTCCTGCTAATAACATATCTTGATCTTGTTCGTAAAGGAGAACTAGATCACCTTCGGAGAAAGCGCGAGGCTTGACATGTTTGTCATAATGGGATTTGACGCATTTCTTCTGGGCTTCTATGACTAGGGTGGCATCACGCCGAGTTTTGTCTAATCGCCTGAGATACAATAGATGTTCTTCTTTGACAGAAGTGTTTGGGAGGAGTTCGATGGCTAGTTTTAGGGAGGGTATCTCACATTCAATTGGCAGGATGGATTCTAGACCATAGACTAACCGGAATGGCGTAAACCCAGTAGCAGACTTAACGGATGTCTGGTAAGCCCACAATACTGAAAACAACATAATGTGCCAACTCATTTTGTGAATCCCTATCATTCGTCGAAGCATGGTAATGAGGACTTTTTTAATTGCTTCGACTTGGTCATTGGCTTGTGGGTAATAGGGTGTTGAGTTTTCATGGCGAAGACCCAACTTTTTAATGAGTTTGGACATCATGAAGTTTCTAAAGTGGCTACCATGATCAGTGATGATAGCCTGAGGAACACCAAAATGAGCTATGATGTGAATGAATATGCATAATGTTGCGGTCTTTCCGGTGTTTTCAAATGTCGGCATCGCCTTGGCCCATTTCGTAAAATAATCTACGGCTACAATAATGTATCCATGCCCCCCAGCTGAGTGAGGGTGACATGTCATGAAATCGATGCCCCATTTCACAAAAGGACCAATGGAGACCATAGGGTGAAGAGGAGCAGGATGTGACCGTATTTTATGGTTGTAGGTCTGGCAAGCGTGGAATTTTTGGATGGCAATTATACAATCATTAAATAAGGAAGGCCAAAAATACCCTGCTCGCAAGATCTTTTTGGAAGTAGCATACCCAGACATATGACCACCACAGGATCCAGAATGGTAGTCATTTAGGGCTTTCTCGGCTTCCTCAAACATGAGGCAGCATCGAAAAACGGAGTCAATCCCACGACGATAAAGAGTATCATCAAGGATAATATACTGACAGGCTTGGTAGCGTATTCGACGGTGGTTAGTGCTAGAAAAATTGGGTCGTAAAGTATGGGTTTGGATATATATGATGATATATCTGTACCAAAGATCATCGGAACTAATCAGGAAAAGGGATTCATCAGGTAATGAATCGACTGCTACATTTTCCGTCTCAAAGTAGGGAAAGTCGCATATCAACTTGGAAAACAGTAAGGATTTCTTGGACTTAGTGCATTTGAATTCTAAGTCAAACTCCTGGAGTATCACGATCCATTTGGAGTATTTTCCCCCTAGTAGTTAACATGTGAGAATGTGTTGCATAGGGTTGCAATTAGAAATTACCGTAGTCTTGCGAGAGAGGATATAGTGCCATAAACGTTGAACTGCTTGGACAGCTGCCAAGGCTAGTTTTTCAACATGGAAATATTTGGTTTCAGTAGGCGTAAGACTTCGACTCAAGTAATAAATGACATGTTCATCATGAGAATCATCCTCATGGACGAGAACCATAGCGATAGTGTAGTCTGAGGCTGTAAGGTAGAGGAAATAATCGTGACTGTAATCAGGTGGGAAGAGAAGTGGGGTATGTGTCAGAGACAGTTTCAAAGCTTCGAAATCTTTGTTGGCAGTTGTATCCCATATGAACTCAGACCCTTTCTTAAGCAGTCGTGTAAATCCAAGAGTTAGCTCGACACAAATCGGGATGAAACGATGAAGAAAGTTTTCCTTCCCTTGCAAACTTTGTAACTGGCGAAGTGAGGAAGGAGGGAGATTGAGAATCACCTTGACCTTCAAAGGATCTACCCAAATCCCTTGATGTGAAACAATAAATCCTAGAAGTCGGTCAGATTCTACGCAGAAGATGCATTTGTGAGGATTCAAGTGTATATGGTAAAACTGACATCGAAGGAAAATGGCTCGGAGGTGTATTGGATGATATACATGGTGCATGGAATGAGTGGGTAAGTCATCTAGATATGGCTGCACAATGTTCTTGATATCATGGAAGGCATAAGACATAGCGCGCTGAAAAGTTGCGCCAGCTTTTTTCAGACCGAAAGGAAGTTTTCAATAGGCAAAAGTTCCCCAAGGACAAATAAAAGTGGTTTTGTGTTGGTCCGCGGGAACGATATTGATTTGATTAGATTTAGAGAAACCATCAATCAGAGAGAAGATTTCACTGCCGGCACAATCGTCGACGATCTGGTCGACGAAGGGGGTAGGAAAGTTGTCTTTAGTACATGATTTGTTAATATCCCTATAATCAATGCATATGCGGATTGTTCCTTGTTTCTTGTTGATTGGGACAAGATTGGAAACCCAGTCAGTGAGAGCCACCGGGTAAATAAAGATGACTTTTAGAATTTTCTCAACTTCAAGCTTGATAGTGGCCACTTTACGTGGGTGGACTGGACGAAGTCATTGCCGGATGGTTTTAGCATATGGGTATGTCTTAATCTCATGTATCACAATGTCGGGGTCAATACCTAACACTTCTTCATAGCTCTAGGTGAAGACGTCACATAATTCTTTGAAAAGCAACTTCTAGGTGAAAATTTCGTTAGGGGAACACGAAGCTCCGATATGCACATTTTTGACAATTCTAGGTTTTATGGATATGTCGAGGGGGATGGTGGGTGAGATATTACTTAAGTTCCCTTCGGAAAACACATCATGTGTAGACTCAGGAATGGTACAAATGACGAAAATAGTCGACAATGTTGAGATCCGTTGGTAGCTCTCGATGGTGTGTTGTTCCAGAAAGAGGATGGAATGATGATGTCCATCGTCCCAGGGGGTGTCTTCCATAATAGACATAATCATCTCATCCATGGGAAAAATTACATGGAAAGGATCTGGAGATAAATCACCAAGAGAAGGGGTAGAAGGGGTTGCCGATTGAATGGCCTGATAAGCGGATTCGACTGGACTCAAAGGCATTTCGTCGTCGTAACGAAGATGATCGTCGGGGTTGGGCGCCATCCATGGGTCGTGAGATGCACAGGTTCCGTGAATAGAGGTGGAGATCATGTTGATCAAGGCAACAGATGGATGTGGAACATCGGGTGGTGGGATGGGGAAGGTACCCATTAACGAGGAGTCTTTAAGAAGACCCACACCGACGTTCTCATATCTGGGGGGGGGGGGTTTGGCAATGAACGGTATGTTGCCGGTACGTGCATCCGAGTTAAACAAGGCTAATTGGTCGATGGTAATTACCTTTCCTTGATGTGGGAAACGCATGACACAGAAAAGAGTCGACACAACTGTGCACATGGAATCAATCCAGCTATGGCCAAGTAGAACGTTGTAATCGAGAGGAGCGTCAAAGACCTCCACTTCAACTTGGACCGTTTTTCCTTCTAACGTAATCAACAATGAAGGGAGGACATCGTAAGGCTTAAAACCAGAGCCATTAAAGGATTTGAGTGTGTTGTGGGATTCAGTCAAAGGAGGAGAGTCGATGGCTTTCCAGCATGTAATAGACATAACACATGTCGAGGCACCCTAGTCGATAACTATCCTACAAATGTTTTTTCCAGAGACAATAACTTGTATTTGGAATGCGAGTTGAGGGGGTAGCCTTGGAATGTGATCTTCCAAATAAAAAATTATTAAATTCGTATCCGTAGGGTCGATTCCACTGATAGCTTTCAACAGTGCCTTCTGTTGTATAGGACAACTTTGAAGGACTTCAAGGGCTGACATCACGGATGGTGCTTGGGCCAGATATTCAACAATACTCTATTTTTGGGCAACACAGGCATGAGGATTGAAAGCCGATTTCTAAATGATGCCCTTTGAAGGAGGGCGAAGAACTGTGTCGAGACTTGGTCGTTCGAGATGAAGAGGACCGGTGGTAGGTGGAGATGTGAGAGATGGTTGGACCAACGAAGGAGGTATAGCATCAACCTTCTCTTTGGAGGAAGAATAATATTTGGCTCGAGTGGTAAGTGTGATGTCATTCTTCTTTGAATCACCAATACACATTAAGACATAGTATGTATTGGAGGGGGTAGGTTGGTCATCAATGACCAATTGGGCCTGTTGTTGAGAAGGGAAGGGTTGTGACAATACGACCAGAGTGGGTGGTTTCATGGTCCCTTGAAGGAACTTAGTAACCTCGACTCGTTGTGGACAATCCTTAGTGTAGTGATCATCACCACAGATAAGACAAGGGTATCAGGGTTTGCACTTATCCCTATCATCAACAGGTGGTGTTTTGGTTCTCTCTACTTGTGAATTACTTTTGTCCTCCTTATTCTTACCCTTTCCCTTTTTGGATTTGTTTTTACCGGTGGGGGTAGATTGAACAACATTTACCTCATAAGTCTTGTCGGTGGGAGGGGTAGGAGACAGAGCATTTTGAACATTAGAAGAAATGTGTTTGGGGTTGTTGCTAGAGGTTTGGATGAAATGTGTTTGGTCATGGAAAGTGCCAATCACACTGTCGGCTGCATGAGAAGCATAAGGAGTAGTTGAAGTGGTGAAAGTAGAAGGAAGAGGCGCATCAAGGAGTAAGTCATAAAGAGCACCCGTTTGTGAGTAAATGAGGTCAAGGTATTGAGCATGACTAATGGCCTGTTCTTCTGTGAAAACTCCACCCATGGAGATTTCACGACCGATGTCATTCACGAATGATTTCATGAACCACTCTGCCAGAAACTGATCAGGAAGTTTGAGTTTGATGAGACGTCGTCTTCGTTGCCACTCATGAATGTGATTGGATATATGAGTGTCTTTGGTTTGTTTGAAAGAACTCAAAATATCGGTCCTTGTTTCATAGCGGATCAGTAACTGGTAGTGGGTGAGGAAATCCATAGAGAGGGTGTTGAATTCGGCGAAGAAACCTCATGGTAATTCTATATACCACTTTGCGGTGGAACCCGTGAGGGTTTGCTGAAAAAAGTGTAAACGAATAGAGTCATTCATCAAGGAGTTGGATGAGTACGAAAAGTCATTACATGATTGTTCAGGTCCTCTCCCATTTTTCCATCGAATTTAGGGATGTCGGATGGTATTTTGGCCGGTATGGCAGGCCATTGGGGAGACTGATGGATCAGATCATTTAAGATCCTCGACAGATCCAGGAGCTCTAGGGTGGCTAAGAAAGGTAACTGTCTATTCACATGCAGGTATTGGTGACTTTGAGGAGGGAGTCTCATCGGCAAACTAGTGGGACCATAAGCAGTCTGCATATAATGCGAGGATCCAGGAAGATTCGGTTGTTGGTGTGGAGGCAAGTAACTCATAGGGTTGTACCCTTGAACGAGGGCATGGGGTTGAGAATTCGAGCACCAAATAGGATTAGACATACCTGGATAGGGTTGGCTTGTACTAGGGGGTATAACAGAGCTAGCTTGAGGTTGTTGCCCCCCAGTCTGGTGAGGATTATGTTGTATAAGATGATTACAATACTTGGCCAAGGATGGAGGTATGTTTTTTCCATAGGGTGGGGTCAGTGGGGGTTTCCCTCCAATCGGGCGTTGTGTCCCAATTGGGATTTGTCCTGCAAGGGGGGGTTGAGTTGGGCCTCCTTAGTGAAATTGTCCACCAACAGGAATATGGTAATTTGGTGTGAACGACAGAATGGTGCCACTAGGATGAGTGCCTCCGATAGAGGATGGAAGAGGTCCTTTGAAAGGGGGCGGAGAAAGTGTCACAATGAAACTGGGAGGATGGTGCCCAGAAGGAGTGGGACCACCAGGAGTTTTGGATGTGATTTGCATAGGAGCGGGAATAGAGGCAGTCAATGCATGGTATCCAAGTGGGAGTGTCAAGGTGACTCTATGTGAAATAGGTGTGCCAATGGGGGCTTGGATAGCTGTGGTAATCCTGGTGTGAGTACTTGTAGTATCTGTGTAATGGACCATTTGTAAAGGGAAAGTCAAGATGTGGTCAGCTCACGGAGCTTCTGTACCAGGAAAATAATAAGCAGTAGTAAAAGGTACTACATCTGGATCAGATGTTTCGGGTAGCTCAGGTGAGACAGTGATATCAACGCCTGCTCTTGAGCTAAAGAGATCCTGTCTAAAAATGTCAGTAGTCCAAAAAGGATCTTGACCCTCAGGTCCTAGGAAAGGTCCATTCGATGATCCAGAAGACTGAACAACTAAGTCTTTGGAAGAATTCACTCACACAATGCGTCTCTCGGAGTCGAGATGAAGTTGAAATTCCTCTCGAGAATTGGTAATTCGGAACCATTCTAGAGAGTTAGTTCTTTCCACTTGTGGAGTGGCAATTTCTTGGACTTCACTCTATTGAGGAGAGCCCTCCAGTGATTTGGCAGGCAAGGGTTGAGAACCTTCCATATTTTTTGGGGGTAAGCCTTGCATTCTATGTGAACGACGTGGAGGGTCAATTGTAATCGAGCTAGAAACTTACAGAGGGAATTCTATGGTCAACTTGGGTAAACAAATAACATGTGCTAGTAAAAATCTAGGAAGAAAAACCAAGCAAACAAGACCTTCTAATTCCAAAGTCACTAGTTGGTGATGAAATCCAACATCGCAACAATGAGACAAGAAGGGGTTGGGCTAGGGTGGAAAATTTACATTGACGACCTTCTTAACGGACTTACACAGGGGACATTCTATGGTCAACTTGGGTAAACAAATAACACGCACTAGTAAAAATATAGGAAGCAAAACAAAGAAAACAAGAACTTCTAATTCTGAAGTCACTAGTTGGTGATGAAATCCAACGTCGCAACGACGAGACAAGAAGGGGATGGGATAGGGTGGGAAAGTTATGTTGATGACCTTCTTAATGGACTTACACCCTGGTGCAAGATCCCATGCATAATCGTGGGTATACCCTCCAAGGAGCTCGAGTGAGTTTGGCCAACGTCGATTCCAGGTATCGTGAAGACTTGCCCCTTCACAGTCACCTTGTGTAAGACCCTAAGAAGATAGGCCACTAAGGTTACCACCAACAACAATAAAGCCTAGGGGAATAGTCGACAGTCCGATCCACATGCAAGGGTAGGGTATCTAACCCAGAATCAGCTTGAGAGGCTTCCACTCATCATTTTGGGTATACCTTCAAGTGACCTCTGTAATACATGCAATCTCTACACCCATATCGACAAAGCAGGGTGAGTAACTTTGTCAATCTCAATGCGACCTCGGGTTTGACCCTTGTGTGAGAAGGGCTTCCTAGGAAAAAATGCTGCAAATGGAATTTGACACTCCTTACCACAATATGCTATTGTGTGTTTTGTGATTTGGAGAGTGTATCTCATTGCCTATTCCAAATCTCTAGCCTAGCTAATGTTGGTGTAAAAGAGTCCTAGAAAAGAGTTACTAGTTAAATTTTAAAAATCATGCAATATTATTAAAGGATGTTGTTACTCAAAGGAGATAGAAATGAAACCGATGTTGTGTGAGACTCTGACCCAACAATGCATAGATAGGAATGGATACAAATTTTTTGTTCGATGAATCCTATTTACAGGAGGGAAAGAGGAGTTTTCTGGAACAACTTGAACTACGATATATGATCTTCTTTAAAATGCAACATCAATCAATCATGAACAATGTCAATCCTCTATTCATTCTATTTCAACAATTGAAAGCCAATATTTTTGAATAAAAAGTTGCTTAAAAAGAAAAAATGTTTTTTAATGTTCACAAGAAACCAAACAACAGTGGTGGAACTAAGAAAAACTAGCAACTGATGAAAAAGAAATATACAACAAAAAACCCAAACCAATCTTTCAATGAAGACAAAAATAACAAACAGACAAGACTAGTCTCTTCAAATGCATGTGGACAACAATTTTCCAAGTAATGAGCAATTGAAAAAGACAATTAGTCCTAACTTTTAAACCAATCACCGATCCCAATCAAACAAGCACTCGGATTTCAAAACCAGAGATTGTATCCTTGTTAAGAAAAGGTCAAGAGGTAACAGTTGAGTAAAAATGAACAAGAAGAGCTTTCGATTTACAAAGACTAATCATTCATGAAATTTGAAGTTAAGAAACAATCAATCAATGGCCAGAGAATTTATTTTCAGACACACATACAAATCTGGGCATCTGAGGATACAAAAAACCTTAATCCAAAAAATTTGCAAATGGGTTCACAGGCTGGCAGTGGTGTACAATGTGAGAATCAAGGATTCTCACAGGATGGACATAAGCAGAGTGCGAGAAGTTCACACTGGAATGAACAACAGGGTGATAACTTTAGTGGTTCTCTTAGGCTACAGAAGGGTGCAGTACTAGAAGGCCTGAAACTAAGCAAAATTTGAAAAAAAGACAAAAAAATTTAAGGAACTTCTGGACCTAGAGAGTCCATCAGGGTTTCCTCAAGACTCAAAGATTGATGGAAATGAAAAATGGTAAGTTAAGAGAAAATGGCCAAGGAAAAACCATCAAAAACCACTAAAAATGGGTTGCATCCCCAGTACAGTCACCAATTTTGTTATCGGACAAATCGATAGGTGCAGACACTAATAGATCTCCCTAGATCCACCTGGATCTAGAACAAAATAGGACAGGACATGACTCTTTCCTTAAGTTGTAATCATTGAATCTACTAATAGGAAGGAATAAGTGACATGCCTTTATATCACTTCCTTAGGTCTCTGTTTTTCTCGCTTCGCTCCGGTTCTCTTGTGAAGTGAAGTCCAAGACAACACAAACCAACCAAAGTAAATATAGAAAAGTATATTCAATGTCAACTTATGCATATGATCAAGGAATTACACAATAAAGTAAGAGTCACTTTATGGGAAAGGGACATGCTGCTGTATCATATTAATTGAAAGTAGAAGATACAACCTGATCGCCTTGATGTTGCAAGCTTCCTTTTAGTGACCCTTGGTTCCAACACATACAATTTCTCTTTACTTGCATGAAGAAGATCCAATTCCTCTTGATAGACCAAATAGAGCCTTCAAGCTTCTATCCAAACAGTGTTCTTCACACAATTCTTTCACCAATTCTTCATTGAATCTTGCTTAACCTTTTCCACAAGAAACATTTCAATCTATAGGAGAAGGAGAGATGGTTACATGGATGAGGATGATCCCATCAAATCTGAGAAGTCAGTAGAATCACAACCATGCGAATGCCAACTCATTTTCTAGAAGATTCCCTTTTAGAACCCTCGAGACCTCTTCTCCTTTCCAAGCATAAAAATAGATTCACACCCTATATATGGAGTAGACTGCGAGAATTTTTCACCCTAAGTGTGGGTGGCCTATGAGAATGAGGGATTCTCGCACCCTAGACCATAGGTAGCCTGCGAACTCATCTTAAAAATATGTTTTTTGGAAGAAGACATGAGACACTTTTCTCAAGAAAAAATTCCTTGTTGGGAGCCTGAATACATCACTGTTAAGACATCACCAAAGTGACCAAAATCATGTGTAACAGAATGCCCCCCAAAGTATGAGGCCGAAATCTGTGACAACCAAAATACTTTGTAAACTGCATGTGTGTGTCAGAAACCAGGAGCACACCTAATCATAAACTTGCAAACAACTAAGCATTTGCAGAATATAATACCAGTTATGAGGTAGGCATTCCCATACTCAGATCATAGATGGATGACATCATGAATGTAGGTCATGGCCACCCATCATATACCATGGATATATGCCATCAAAATACTGCATAGCCACCAGGAATACACTGTGGATCTATGCAAGAAGACTTAAATTAAGACAACATAGCCACATGACATACAAAGTGGATCTATGTGCCGATGAAAATCATACATACTCTATCGCAACCTGGATCAAAAAGATGAGACCCAGGGTCTTCAATCCCATCACCCGAAAGTACAAATCTAGCCATGTGATTACATGTGTTGAATTCGAACATGGTAGAAACCACTTGATTACCGGTCATTGATGAAACTGTTAACAAGTGTGAGGGAAATCACCATTAATGTCAATGACTCCCAAGGCACACTAGTACAATCCAATGAATGTGAATAAATGAGCTGAGGTTGAACATTCGACGGAACCTCCCTATCAGGGGTCAATAATGAAAACCCACTGTCGAAAGCGAGGAAACCTGCCATTGAGGCATGCAAGTTCCAAGGTACCAGATAATTTCTAAATCTTGTTTCCGAATAATGAGTTGAAGTCGACGGAACAAGACACGTCACAGGAGGGCCTTGATGTATCCCCCGTCAATGACATGAAATAAGTAACATATTTTGAGGATAAAACAGAGTATGAATATAGGTTGAAACAGACACAGGGAAGGCCGACATAGTAAGAATAGACAACTGCAGATGAAGGACTCAATAGAGGGTTTGGATGAACTTCTCTTGAACATATGAATGACATGACCAAGGATTTTGTAGCACTAACTCAAAGATAACTCAGGATATGACCTTGTAGCAAGTTAAATGAGAGACAAATGGATTTCCCAAACCAGCTTCAAATGATGAATAGGGGATGTCATGTTCAAGAGTGACGCTTACTGCTATTAATATGAATACGAAAACACATCCCTTTCCCAAAATTTCCCCCACCATTTCTGGCAAGTACCTCTTTATTTTTACACAAGCTTGAGGAGGATAACATATGCTTGTTGATGTAAGCTCATCATTCGTACAAGTCCCTTGAAGTATGTTTAACAAACCCTAGGAAGGAGTGGATCGGTCCCATTACAGGTCTTTCGATGTTTATTTAACAAGTCCAAAGATAGAAAACCCGAGGGTTTTAAATGTTTTGAGAGTTTGAAAAACACTTAAAGAGAACTCTCTCAGTTCCTTTTTCATAAAATAGTTCAACAGGACTGAAAAAGTAATAAACTATTGCCCATCGAATGTTTTGTTCAGATACTTTTACGAGCGTGAACAGAACAAGGTCGCTCAGCCATCTTTTCATTTTTATGGAGTGTGAAAAGAGCTTAAAGGATACTCCTTTGCGTTCATCCTTTTCGTGTTACCATGACGAGTACGAAAAGATGAAAAAGTATACTTAGGTACATTCTCATGTATTTTTTAGCGCGAGAACGAATGAAGACTGAGCTCGAGGTTTTTCTAAAAACCATAAAAAGCAGTCGTACATGCGACAAAAAGAAAAAACAACCATACTCCTCCATGTGGACTTCAAATTTGCTATACCTACAAAAAGTCACACTCACAGGGCTATTAGGCATTAGGTTTTATAGACAAAACAATATGAAAATCAACAAAAAATGGTAAAAAGTGAATAAATATGGGTAAAAAGTGCTTTTACCATTTTCATTGTTATTTTGCCAAAAACTTTGCCCAATACACCTCAATTTCCCCCAAATTTCGTTGCTCGATTGTGGGAGGCACAAGAGACCATTTGGCGAACCGTCTCCACCAACGAGGTAAGCTCTTGACCTTCTACCTTTTCCATGGTTTAGTTTTAGTTTTTATTGACAATTTTCAAGGTTTTAGATCCATTTTAGGGCCATAACTTGCGCCCGATCATTCTCACAAGCTATCCATATGGGACCTGCGAGAATCTAGGATTCTTGTAGGGAGCCTTAAGGGCACCTTCGAGAATATCACATTGTGCTAAAGGGGCACCTGTGGGGGCCGAAAAATGAAATTTCAATTTGATTTTTGCTGAATAAAAATTATGCCAAGGTTTGAAATAAGTTGTTGACCCTTCTCTTATGGTTCTTGTGTAGGTATTTGACCATCACAATGCTAGAGTTGTGAGAAAGAGAACATGAGGATGAGGATGCCATTGCCAGGAATGACCCAGGTACCATTGCTTCCCTCCAAGACAATGGGCTCTTGAAATTCTTCAGGATTCGGGGCATGAGGGCCCAACTCAGGTTGTTGGAGTACCTGGTTCATATGTGGGACGTGGACAAATAGTTGTTTCACGTGGGAGTCCACACATTGACCCTAGATATCGAGGATATCTACTTTCTAATAGGGTTATCATGGTGTGGGTACCATGCTATCTTAACTGGTAGCCGAGCTGGCGGACTCCCTATGAGTGAGTATTGTCACTAGTACTGTGTTCCTGAGGCGGAAAGAAGCAAGGGCAAGGTTTCTATTTGGGGGGTTCAAAAGTTGACCCTGTGAACCATCTTGTTCACTATATCACACATGGTTGGGAGCGCAGCCCCACACATGGCTCTCCATAGCTACTTCCAATATGCCATAGAGTGCACAGAGCCACGAGTCTTCAACTGGTCGGATGTAGTTCTTCGTAGTATGAAGAGGCAATTGACAAAGTGCAGGAGGGGTAACTTGAAGCAGTTTGGGTACGAATCACTTTTGGTGTCCTTCTTCCTCGAGAGGGTCCCATTGCTAAGATTATAGGTTGATTGGTGTTTACCGGCCCCACAGGATCTGAGGATGCTGAGGTGGTGCAAGCTCATGGCTTGACACGTAGTTGGGCCCATCATCAAGTACAATGATTCATTTTTTGACTGGTTGTGGCCATAGATGTTGATGATTGATGACTACGCATACGATATTTTGGACTTCTGAGGAGATCCAAATTTGGCCCTACCTGAGGATGCTCAGTGGGGTGACCTAGGTAAGAAGTACACATTTTGTTCTTTTAAATGTTTTTGTAATTTTTATCATATAAAATGTTTTTATGTTTGTCCAAGAACTAATCAAAAAATCTCTTTTTGATGACATAGATGTGGGGCCATATCGACCTTCAGGAATGTCTCCTATTCAGCGGCAAGGAGAGGCGACTCTAGTGGTGCGATGGGACACTGAAGACTATGAGGCAATGGAGCGAAACTTGGAGGAGTTGACCACTGACATCCCAGATATGGCTATTAGGGAGATCCCTAGGCATTATCAATGCCACACTGTAGGTGTGTCAGAGTCTATTAGTCAACTGCTTCGTAGGGTGGCCTGGGCAGTTGTGTGTTATTGTGAGCGTCACCCATGACGTTATTTTGTAGAAGCTATGAGCTTCACATTTTGAGATTTTGGTCCTTGGACAAAAACTTTTTGTAAAAACTTTTGATCATTATATACATATATACAACTTCTACTGACTTATCTTGTGTTGTGTAATATATGTGATGTGATTGGTTTATAAATGGCCCAAATGTCTATATAATACATAGTTAGCTAATGCATCAGTCAATGTATTTAGACATCTAGGAATGTGTTGATACTCAATATAATCAAAATAACGTTCCAAGAGGTGAATTCATAAATATACCTGTAATAAAGTAGGACTTCGAATAACATAGACATTACTTAGTTGTAGTATTACTAGCTGCGAATCGAGTCATACAACCAAGTGGCGGATAGGCATCAATCGACAATTTGATGACGGCGCTATACTCTACAATATTGTTGGTCACATGACTGAGACACACACCTCGTTGAGTGATAAGTTCGTTTGTAGGGGCATAAATTTCCCAAGCAGCAGAAGCAAGGTTCTAAGTACTATGGCTAGCGCCATTAGCGAAGCCAATGTGGGGTAGCAAAGACTCTGACATCTGGAAACCAAACACAATGTAACATAAGCGGTCAAGGGCAAAGACCAGATAATGAAAAAGCATACTACAGTAACACACAAGAAGTATGATACAATAAAATACATGTACTCATGCACAGGTGACCTTAGGCATATTACTTCTTTAAGTACAACCCATTTCTGGGTTCACTCAAAGGGATACCATCGTATTCCACTAACTCGTAAGCTCCTTTCTTCAAAACTCATTTAACAATATAAGGACCTCGCCACATAGCTTCAAATTTTCCTTGTTCTAGCATATCCTGATCTTGTTCATAAAGGAGAACCAGATCACCTTCAGAGAAAATGTGAGCCTTCCACCACGAGTTCAACCTCCTTGTGCATTATGCGAGAAACATGGAAACCCTACTAATAAGTGCCCATCTCTCCCCGAGCTACACAATTTAGTTCAAATCCCACGAGAAATGACACCACTCGTCACTTCTTCCAATGCTACCATTGTGAGCACTAACATAGGTTGCAAAGGGTTGCAGACCAAATTCGCATGTTCCATCTGTATTGTGTATGGCCATTACACCCACCACTGCCCTACGTTACCTCAATTTTGGTAGACTCTAATGGCCATTCGCCAGAGCTTCCAACAAGAACCTCCTCCACACACATCATCTCACCCGCATGTCACTGACATCCACTATGTCACGACCTCTGTCAATGAACGTATGAGACGTCCTTTCTCTCTATGTGAATCACTTGATCATTTCACATATCAATGTCCTATGATCATTGCATACAAGAATCTCCAAATGGCCCTTATTCAAAACCCTACACCCCTCCCTCTAGCATAACTAATGAATACCCCTACCCCATCACTTGATGTGGTTCATATCTTCTTGCCAGAACCTTGGGAACTCCCTACTCCCCCATGGTTCCTGGATTATTTATATGAGGATTTGCCCCCAAATCCACCCAATTCTCCAATCCATTTCCCCATGGAAATTCTACGCCCGAATACCATTTTCAACCCACAATATCTTGATATTTGGTTCATTTTGAGTGAACCATCGCAACCCCCTTGCGTTACCCTCCCTACCTCTTCACCACCCAAAGACAACCACGCGGTGATAGTCACCAATGTTGTTCCCCCAGATCCACTATATTCTTGAAAGTTCCACTGCGACGAAGAGATCCTTGAGGAACTAACCACCCTCGATTTCCCATGGGATCCTCTCCATCACCGAGAACTCTTTCTCTCACAATACGCCTTTGCGCATCTTTGTCAAAACTCCATATATGCAATCGAATCCAAATATTTTATCCCATCAGGGCCTATAGACTGGTTCAATCACCCTATCCCTACCCCCGATGCTTTTGAGGAAGGTAATATGGACAACACTTCCCCCACTGTCAAAATCAATATTTCCATCAAACCTGACATCACAAATGAAATCACCATCCGCGCTGCATGCTCTCCTAAAGAACTCATCGTTTACAAATCTCTCTTCCAGGAATACCGAGACATTTTTTTGTGGTCATATACAAAGATGTCAGGCCTTGATCCCTCTATTTTCGAACATCACATAGAGACATGGCTCGATATTACCCCTATATGACAAAAGAAACATCCATTACACCTATCCAAAGCAATAGCTATCAAAGACAAGATTGACAAATTACGCGTTGCAGGGTTCATATACCCCATCACATATACGTCATGGGTCTCCAACCCCGTCCTGGTAAACAAAAAACATGGTACTATTTATGTTTGTATGGATTTTTACGATCTCAATCACGCTTGTCCCAAAGACAATTTTCCAACACCCTTCATTAACCAAATTATCAATGATTGTGTCAGCCACGAGGCTTTGTCCTTCATGTATGGCTTCTATGGGTACAACCAAATTCAGATCCACCCAACCAATCAATACAAAACCACATTCACTACCCCTTGGGGTACCTTTTCATATTGTGTCATGCCTTTTGGCCTCAAGAAAGCGGGAGCCACTTTCCATCATGCCATGGCATACATTTTTCATGATATGGCTCAAATCATTCTCGCCTACTTGGATGATCTCACCAGTCGATCCAAAAAATGCACTCAACACCTGGATGACTTACGCATTGTATTTCACAGGTGTCGTCAATACAATATCCGATTGAATCCCCTCAAGTGTGTATTTTACATCACTGCTGGACACCTCCTTGGGTTCATCGCCTCCTAACATGGCATCATAGTCTACCCCCTCAAGGTCCAAGCCATCATGGAAATTCCCCCACCACGGAATTTACACCAACTGCAGAGCCTACAAGGCAAAACTAACTTTTTATGCCACTTTGTCCCCATTTATGCCACTCAGGCACATGGTTTCCTTCGCCTCTTACATCATGATATCTCATTCAAATGGTACGAACATGCCCAAAACTCTTTTGATGATCTCAAAGTGGCCCTCTCTAATGCCCCATTTATAGTCCACTCAACTATAACCACAACTATATCCTCTACTTATCGACTTCAACCATCTCTGTAGTAGGAGTTCTCTTCCAATTAGGGGATGATGACTGGGAGAATGTCATTTATTATGTTAGTAAAAACCTTTCAGGGCCACCCTTGAAATACAATCACGAAGAGAAACTCACCCTTGCAGTTGTTCTCGCAGTCTAGAAATTGCGCCATTATATCTTGCTTCGAACTACCAAAGTCGTCACAAATTCCATCCCAATGCACTACTTGCTCAGTTGTCAGCAAATTAATGGAAAATTTTCCATATGGATCATCATCCTTCAGGAGTACAACCTCGAATTTTCCACACCCAAGAGAAAGAAAGCCCTCGTACTTGCCGAGCTCATCATGGCATTTCCTTCTGATATTACCAGTACCCTCGTCAATACTGACTTCCCAGATGGACATCTTTTTTACATCCCCTCAAATGATCCTTGGTACGACGATATCCTCGTCTACCTTTGAACACAGAAGTNCGATACCTCCTTATTGATGAAATCTTATATCGACAGGGGGTCGAACCCATACTTCATCGATGGTTGACCATTGACGAAGTTGATAGAATCTTGAATGAATGCCACAGTGGTGCATGAAGTGGTCACCTCTCCGGGATGTCTATGGCCCAAAAAATCATTCGAGAAGACTATATTTGGCCCTCATTATTTCACGATTGTATCCATGGTGTGAAGCGATGCGACAAATGTCATCTTTATGCCAACAAAGCACAAGCACCACCCAATTTCAATATGCAAAGAACACAATGCAACGAAAACCCTGATTTCACGATAAGCTAAATCACGATTCAATCACAGCCGTTAAAAGGAGATCAGATTCTGGACCGTTGATTCCATTTTGTGTCGGAGTTTCGGGGATCGGGATTTCAATATCCAAAGAACACAATGCAACGAAAACCCCGATTTCGCGATATGTGAAATCATCAGGATGAGTCTTGGGTTTATCAGATTGTTGATTATTATTTGTATCCTCTTTATTCTTACCCTTCCCTTTCTTTTTATTTTTATTTTTACCGGTAGGTGTAGAATGAACTGTATTAACCTCATAGGTTTTACCGAGATAAGGAGTAGGAGGAGTAGCATTTTGTACATTAGCAATAGTAAATTTGGGATTGTAATGACTAGCTTGTTTGGAATGAGTCTCATTGTGAAAATTTCCAATCACACCATCAATAGCATGAGAAGCTATTGGAGGCATTGGGGTTGGATTTGTAGACATGAGAGGAGCATCAGGGATCAAGTCATATAACTTGCCCGTTTGTGAATAAACAAGATCCAAGTATTGAGCATGTCTAATCGCCTTCTCTTCATTGTTGACACCTCCCATGGAAACATCACGGGCTATAGGACCAATGAGTGATTTGGTAAACCAATCAGCCAACAATTGATCAAGAAGGGGGGATTTGATTAATCATCTTCTCCTCCTCCACTTGTGAATATGATTATAAATGTGAGTGGAAGAGGATTGTTTAAATGAACTCAAAATTTTGGTTCTTGTCTCATATCGTATTGGTAACTGGTAATGTGTCAAGAAATCCATAGCTAAGGTGTTAAATCCATTGAAGAATCCTTGTGGAAGTTTGATATACCATTTGGATTCCAAACTCGTAAGATTTCATTGGAAAAAGGCGTAATCAAATGGAGTCATCCATCAAGGATTTGGATGAACACTAAAGATGAAATGTCATGATGTGATTGTTTGGGTCATGTCCTGATCGACCGTCAAACTTAGGAATTTCTAATGGTAATTTGGCAGGTATGACCAACCGATAAGGAGAATGAAAAATAGGATCATTCAAAATCCTAGAAAAATTCATAAATCCAAAGTAGCTAGAAACAACAATTGTCGGTTCACTTGAGGAAACTGGTAATTTTGAGGAGGAAATATCGTAGGTATACCAATAGGACCATAACAAATTTGTAAAAAATTAGAGGGTCTCATTGAATTTGGTGGTGGAGGGTTTTAGTCAAGTAACCTATTGACACAAAGTTTAATTTTTTCTACCCTTTAAAACTGAAGTGTCATCTTTTCCTAGGTCATGGAGCCGCCTTTAGTCCAAAAAAAAAAGGGGGAGGCAGAGTATTTCTTTCCTTTTCGGGTTTCGAAATTTGTTTTTTCTCAAGGTATGATCTTCAACCATCCCATTTTCCCGGTGCCGAAATATCAAAACCATTTAACATATTAAAAAAATAAAACAAAAGGGGGGGGGGAAGAAACAAATGTTACATTTTCCATCGCTTTCCACAAAGTACTCTTGAATCCGTAATGAATTAAACTCCTAAAAGCAATCAACTTTCCCTTAGTCTTTCATGATTCAAGTTTCTTTCTACTAAAGCATTTTCGAACTCTCAACCTTCGAACTTCCGATCCTTGATTTTCCGAAAAGTAAAAGCTAAAAAATAATTATTCACTAATCTTGATTAATTAAAGCTTTAATACGAATGATTAGGGACTCACTAATCCTATTGCAATTTTGCAATTTCGGGAATTGAAGAAGGCAACAATTTTTGAAATTCTAGTCTTGAAATCGCCGATATATGGAAGTATTAATAACAGATAAATGAAGATATTTTTTTGACGTGAATTTGTATCTCCAGGCATATCTTTCCATTAAAGCATTAATTTTTCATCGCATGTATCAATACGCTCATCATAACATAAATTAAGGGTTAATAAAGGTCTTGTGTTTCGAACTTCATTCTTATCCTTTACATTTGTAGAAAATCGCATTTATCTAGTTTTATACACATTTTCTCGGTAAACAGGTTTATGTTCCAGTGCAAACATCATGGCACCTAAGAAGGCACCCAAGAAAAGAGAAGAAGTTGCAGAAAGCTCACATCCAGAAAGAGACGTTGTGTCTGATACAATACATCATGCCATCAATACCATCAAATCATGGAGGCAGATTTTCGAAACTCTAGATTATGAAATTAATAATTTTCCTCATGTTGCCGACAACAAACTCCGAGACATAGCGGAGTCTAAGCTTCACAAAGTAGCTACACGGTCACGACTCATGACTTATAACGACATGATAAGTCGGGCCTTAGAGAGAACATATGTGTAGACAAGAAGCATTCTGGACAACCAAGGGGTCGTCATTGGCTCTTTCAGACCAGAGAATATACAAGTAATGTATAAACTGTCTCCTATTCCCAAGTATATTTATAATAAATATTTCGTGAGTGATTTTCAAAGGAAAGAATGTTTTGAGTCAAACCAAATGTATCCTGGCATAATCAAATACTGGTGGAGACACGAAGAAAAATTCAAGGCCAACACCCATGGTATTTATGCCACAACCTCTTTAAATGAATATATGGTCTATGTGGTGATGATGTTATGTAGACTTTTCGGGAAGAAAAGTCATACCCATTTCCCTGCAGAATGGGTACCTCTTTTGCATGAGGCAACAGAAGGTTACAACTTCAATTGGGATAAGATTTTATCTGATAACATAGCGAAGGAGGTCACGGAATATCAGATTGCAAGATCCAAAGGCTGGCCAGTAGCCTTTTATATGTATGCATACATCATGGATGTTATAAGCTTCACAACTCCTTTACCTTTGATGAATTGGAGTTGGAGTCCGACTTAACCGAAACCTATTCATGAATATCATTCTAAACTTTGGGAAGAAAACGTCAAGGACTCATTCTATGAAATCTGTGATTTTGTGGTGATACCACTACATCATATGCTATACGAATGTGCACCTCCCTGCATTTTAGAGTTGGTCATAAGAAGCCTCGGGGCAGTTGTTGACTGGTTTATAGAGGATAATTTCTCCTACATAAGAGTTTTCAGATGTTCAATCCCTCCACATGCACTCCCGAAATTCCTCCCTGACCGACTGGTGTGTAGGGAGGTAGCTCATCAAATAGTAATAGGTGGAATTGGGATAGAACTAAAGACGGCTCAAAAGAAGTCTTGGACGGTTTTTCCCATTCAGATTGGGAAATTTTCACTTCTCAACTTGGGTCATTCCAAAGTTGAAGCGACGGTGCTGGAGGAGGTCAAGTTGGTAGACCTCAAACATAGGAAGCACGACCCTTACCAGTTAGTGGGAAAACACATGGCTCACTGTAATATGAAGGCTTATGAATATGAGAATTCCCCTTGTGATGACATGTTCAAAGGGACTAGGACCTATGAGGAGGTGTTAGAGAGGGTACAGATACTGTCATCTGACTTGCAAGCTAGTTTTCAGACCTTCCAGAAGCATAGATGGAGTGGTTTGCCCAAAGTACTGCAAGGAGAAGCAATCACCCTTCCTCGGGAACAAGAAGATACTCCTCCAGGCTTTGGACAAGAAGCACAGGATAAAGTCAATCCCAAAGAAATTCCACATGAGACTGAAAGGTCTTCAAAAAATGAAGAGGCCTTACAGACAAAGAATCCAAAGATGGAAGCAGATAGGAGGTCTGGGACATGTCTCAAGTCCAGTAAGTCCACTCCCCCTTCATCACCTACTATGGATGTCAATATACATAAGGCCATAGGAGAAACAAGATCTACAGAGCTAGGAAGTCCCATATCTTACTTAACCCCTTTACAGTCTTCCTTTGGACTCCCACAGATGGGATCCATATATGTTAGTGATCTCACCCCTATCTCCATAGATGAGATCCCTCCTTCTGATTATTTTTTTAGCAAAAAGAGGAAGGTTGTCCTAAAACAAGAGATGTATATGAGAGAGGGGGGTATGGTGAAGAAGCATAGGACCTTGGTAGATGGACAGAATTTGGAAGAGGAGGATTTCACTACAGAGCTAGTGGGCTCCATGGGAGCCATGGAAACAACAAACCTTTTTACTATGGAGAACATGAGATCAAGGATAAACAAGAGTAACCACACAATAGCTCAATTGAAAGACCAGTTAAAGAATGTTGAGAAAAACATTAGAGAAGAGGTGAATAAAAGCTTGGAGTAGGCCAGAGCTATTGAAAGGAAAGAAATTCAATCACTCAAATCAAGCCTGGATGAAATGAACCAGAGGATACAATCAAGTCAGGTGCAGGTTACTCAACAAAATGAGCTCATAAAAAAGATACGGGCTAAGTTAAATTTGACAAAAGGTCAGGTTGTAGAATTAAAGGTTTTCCAAACCCTCTCACTGGAAGCACATACAAATATAGAAGACAAGCAACAAAAATTGATCTCCAAAATAGAGATCATCCAGAATTACTTTCAAGAGGTAAGAAAATCCCTTGATAATATTATTTTACTGGAAAAGGAGATTAAAGAAGAAAGGAATACCTTCCAGAAAGTAGTTGCATGTTCAGGAAACAGAGATATGTCGAAAAATCTAAAGCTTTCTGTCATAGAACAGATAAGAGGAGACATCATGCTCAAGGTATGGGAAACAAACATATCCGAAAACAAGAAGATAGTCAAAGAAATCAAAGATGCATATGAGGGAATCTTTGATTCTTTGGATAAGCAAGTGTTAGGTATTGAAAGAAATGATTTCTCTGAGCTACTGGGGCAGATAAACATTGTAAAACAACAGTTGAACTGAAAAGAGAGCTTGAAGGAGATTCAGGCGAAAATTTTACAGTTGAAGGAAATCGATGCCAACCTAATGGATAGATGGTTGGTACAACCCAATTTGAAGCTGCAAGTGATCAGGTTTGCCGATAAAGGTTTTGAAGACCAGTTTCCAAAGGTCCAAAGAAAGTTTTATCTGTTTGAAACTAAGGATCTTCCGACACCTCCTAGAAATTTTGTTTATTTTCTGGAGAAATGTATTGAATGTATAGCATCAAAGGAGGGAGAGACTTCAACTAAACAATGAAGTATCATTTGAAATATTATACAATTGAAATGATAGACAAACAAAAGTTAATCATGCAATGGTTAAGGTTGCAATTTTGTAACTATTTTTCTCCTAAAAAGTAGGAGATTTCTACCCATCACGTATTGATGACCTTGTATAAATACGAGCAAAGACTGAAATAAGGATTTTTTCTTTCTCTAAAAAGGTTTTTTGACAAAGTAATTTTCAAGAGACTCTGAATTAATAGAAATGCAAACTGAAGATTCTAGATTTTTTCACATCTGAGTTATGTGTTCCCCTGTCTTTTCATCTTCCTTTCATATATATTTTTGATGAATGCTTGGCTACAATTTAGTACAACCTCTACAGTGGAAATTATTATTCTTGTTATTTAAATCATTTACAGTTTTTCCTCTGTATCGATTATCAACAGATACAAGACCTGTAAATTTTTAGATTTCAATATCATATGCTTCATTAATATTTTTCTTATTTCATAGTCTTCTGTTACAACATGAAATTCCTCTTAAATTGATGCCTCACCTTGTTAATAGATTTATGTTTTTCCTCATATCATGCATGTTTCCTTTCCTTTAAATTTAACTCAGATACAAGAAATGGCCTAAAATTTAGTCATCCTATTAATTTGTGTTTTAAAATCATTCTCTTTACATTGTGAAATAGAGATAATGAATCCTAAAAAGAAAACACAAAATTGTATCTTATTTACCTTTATCCTTCATGACAATACCAGTTTCAAGGCAACCTAACATTGAAACTGGTCTTTCAGATCAAACCAACATCGCTCTAAATTTATTTAACACTATCTTACAAACACAAAATAACCAGGTTGAGTTAGAATGATCACGGGCAACAATTGAGAGAGATATCATCATTAAGGAAAACTAGGAATTTCAATAGAGACAGTTGAGAAACCAACTATAGCCCTCACCTTTTAATCATTGATTTTTGTGTCCTCAACTTCCTCTATCTTTTTAGATGCCTTAACAGTATACTTTAGAGACTTAAAGTATAGACTCAGGAACAACATAACCAGCGTGTGTTGGTTGATTGGGTATGATACCTTGGAAAGGAGAATTATATTGAAAAGATTAACCCCAGGTAGGATTTATAGAGCCTGGATATGGTTGCATGGGATTAGGGGGTAGAAAAGAATTTAATTGAGAAGTTTTCCCCCCAGGAAATTGTTGATTTCCTTGGAAAGGAAAATTCCAAGGTTGAGTTTTTGATCTAGGTATATACTATCCATAAACTGGGTTATGACCCCCAACTTGGGGTTTCCCCCTAACTGGAGGTTTCCTTCCAAGAGGAATTTGAAAAACAGAAGTGGCAGAATGACTTGTGCCTCCAATTCTATTGGATATACTTGTGCCAGGACAATTAGATACTCTAGGTGGAGGTGGAGGAGGAATGCTAGGACCTATGGAGAGAACCTGGGTAGGTGTGGGAACAAAATTGTTAGCAGCGTTATACCCAGGTGGAACAAAAAGATTAGGCCCTCCGGATGGACTCTAGACAGGATTAGCAATAAAAGTATGAAGAGAATTATACCAAGGTGGGAGTGACAGACTTGATCTAGGCAGAAGTGCCATTCCAATATGAGCTTGAGTTATAACCATACTTCCATCAAGAACATGTGTAACTTGTAGGACCACAGTAGAGCTAGTGAGATCGAGGGGAAGAATTGTATGAGTACCAACCAACAACAAGTTTGAAACTGTAACAAAATTACTGGTCGTGCCAGTAAAATGATCTAAAGGTATTTTATAAGTAGTAGAAGTAACAAGTGTATGTGATGAAATAGATTTATTTGGGATCATTCCTAGTTTATCAAAAATATTGTGTCCCGAGGAAGTCCTCCAAAAAGAACAGGTGGGCACTGAGCTAAGATTAAAAATTCCAGCAGTATGAATCAGAGCTCTAAATGATTCACTCTGAAAGGGTGGATCATCCACACTAGACTCTATGTAAGGTTCAGTAGGTATTCTAGTATAGTCTTCAGCAAACACGTCTCCCAAAGAGTTGATTCAGAGCAAAAGTGGATCTTGTATAACACTCAATAATGGATTTACAAGAAGTGTTGATTCTACCAATGGAGTAGAAATTTCGATCTCAGAGGATGCGTTGTTATTGACTGCTCCTTTATGAGAAAGACCCTCTGGTGAATTAGGAAGAAAAGGAGTGTATTCTTCCGACTCTTCTAGAGGTAACCTTTGCATCCTACGTGAACGAAGAGGGTCGATGTTGGCCACACTGAATAAAGAATGAAAGAAATATATGGCCAACTAGAGAAACAAACAACACTCCACTAATAAAATATAGATATCAAGCATGAAAAAGAACCTTCTTATTTTGAAATCACTATTTGGTGATGAAATCCAACATCACGAGATTAAGGCAAGAAGGGGCTGGGATGAAGTAGGTGGAAAAGTTACATTGTCGAATTACTTAATGGACTTACACCCTGGTGCAAGCTCCCACACATAATCGTGGGTATAGCCTCCAAGGAGCCCAAGTGATTTTGTCCAATGTCGATTCCAGGTACCATGAAGTCTTTCCACTCCACAGTCACCTCCTGTAAAGACTCTAAAGAGATAGGGTACTAAGGTTACCAATTACAACAATGATGCTTGGGGAAGCAGTCCACAGTTTGATCCACATGCAAGGGCAAGGTATCTAAGCCCGAAATCTCCTCAAGAAGGTCCGCACATGATTTTCTTCTCAAGTGACCCCCAATAATACGCATAATCTCTACACTAAGACCAACAAAGAAGGGTGAGTAACTCTGTCGGCCCTAGTGCGACCTCGTGATTGACCCTTGTCTTAGAAGGGCTTCCTAGGATAAAATGTAGCAAGTGGATTTAAACTCTCCCTCTCACAAGATACTATTATGTGTTTTGATGATTTGGAGAGTGTGCCTCACAACCTATTCCAAAGCGCTAACCCTAGCTGATGTTGGTGTATAAAAGTTCTAGAAAATAAAAGTTTCTAGATAGATTTTAAAATTGCGTTGAATTTTAATAGTTGTTTCTTACTCAAAAAGGGAAACAGAGATGAAACTGATGAAGTATTTGACCTTGACCCAACAAAATGAAAAGAGAGATGAAATGCAATATTTTCATTCGATGAAATCTAATTACATAAGGGAGAAGGTTTCATTTTCCAGAATACAATAAGTTACCAGACACAATTTCTTCAATCTTTGAATGATATTGATTCCAAACAATCAAAGCTACTAAATTTCCAATTTTCTCTTTTCCAAATATTTGAATGAAAAAATTTCTTGTAAAGACTATTAATAGAAGAACAAACTTCAATCCTTTTCTTTTCAAATAAAAACAAATATCTAATTCAAAAAGAAAGAGTTGTCCAAGAAGATGAATGCACTCACAACACTATTTCCCAAACTAAACTCATAATGCAACCAAAATTTGAAAGTAATAAAAACTTATTTGTCTAATGCAATCAAAAATCGTTTTCCAATCAACAACAATCCAAAACTCACAAAATATCAATAACAACTTATCTAGAAAGCACTCAAGGATGAAGCCTCAATATTATACCCTTGCAATAAGAAGTGAAATATAAAAATATGAATATTATGAAAAAGACTCTCAACACTTGAACAATGATCAAATTCAAGGTAAATATGCAAACCAAGATGCAAATAATCACTCAACAAGACCAAAAGTTCACCCCAAGAAACAATGACAAGTCTGGGCAAGGAGAAAAATTGTATTGTCACTCCAAATAATTTCTACAGGAATCATCGCAGGTTGGAGAAGAGCACAGTGCAACGATCAAGGATCGTTGTAGGCAAAAGGAAAAACACAGTGTGACATCGTCGATTTGGTTTTCACAAGAAGGGTGCGATGATGACTAAAAATAAGGAAAAATTGAAAAGAGGACAGAGTTTCTCATTGAACTTTCAGGACGAGGAATTCAATATGAATCACCCAAAGACTCAGAGAATGAAATTGACCAAAATAAGGCAAGCTAAAAGGAAAAAAGGAAAAAAAAACCAAAAGACGATGTTCCCCAGTATGGTTTCCAATTTTGTTATCAGACAAATCGGTAAGTGTAGACACAAACTAATCTCCCTAACTTCAACAACAAGCTACAACAAAATAGGGAAGAATTTAAGTTTCTCCTTAGATTTCATTGTAATATAAACTAATTCATAGAGGGACAAACGACATACCATTTAAACAATGTTTGATCCTCGCTAGTGTCTTCCTTGCTCCATCTTTGGATTTTTGGGATGGTGAACCTGTTAAGAAGAACAAACCAACAAAGAGAGAGAACAACGATATATATATTTCAATGAAGTCTACGTAAAAGATCAAGGAGTAATACAATAAAAGTAGAGACACCTTTATAGGGAAGAAATGTTTTATTTCATTATATTGAATGAAAGTGGAGAATACAACCAATGACTTGATGTTGCAAATTCCCTTCCAATGGCCCTTTGCTTCAACACACACACCTTTTCTCCAATGATTTTGATGAATATCATTCACAACCTGACTTGGATAGCTAAATCAAAGCTATCACAATTACAATCTTTATCATAATTCTTCATGAATAATAAATCCTAGCCTTTCCCATGAGATATCCATCTTTATATAGGATGAAAGAGGGATGGACGAGGATATTAGGATGATCCCACTAAATCAAAGAATCAAGTAAGATCCAAACCGATTAGAGGCCACCTCATCTTCTAGATGATTCCCTTTTAGAACTTTCATGAATTTCACCTTTTTATCTTGTTTCAGCATCGTCACACCCTATGTAAAAGCATCATGTGGCGACGTTGCAGTCCAGTTTTGGTGCAGCATGCAACGATCAAGCATCGTCGCACCCCAAGCATTTAGCAGGGTGCGACGATATCCTTTGATATGATTTTTAAGAAAAGGAAGATTATTCACTTCTTCATGGAGAAAGTTTCATTTTAGTAACTTCAGGGAACATAGAAGTGAGTTATGCACATATCGTTAGTTGATCACAGGGGTGACCAAAATAATGTGTAACAATTATCATATTTTATGTGTAGTAATTTTAAATTATCCTAGTAATAAAACCGTTGAGGGATATGGATATATATGTATATATATGTCTATATACATATTATTATTATCATTATTATTAATGTTATTATTATTTTATTATGAAAATGGAGGCTAAAGTTCCTGGAGTGTAATAGACCCGAGACTAAAGAGAATATAATTTATTATTATTCTAATGCCAAAGCACAACCCGTGACCAAATAACTTATCCATCTTGTGGTCTTCGGGACTTTGGTACTTCGGGGCTCCAGGGTGTTTAGGGTGATGGAACTCGCAAGACAAGGTCATCCAAGAATCAAACCCTACCCTTCCTAGTACAAGGTTTCATATATAATAAATACAATTAATTATATTATTGTATTTAATGTGCTCAATTAATGTAATTTGTTATAATACACTTTTATTACAATATATATTATATTATAATCCAAAATAATACATTACGTTTAAATCACAATGTAATACAAGTGGGTCCCCTCCGAAAATCCATAATTTCAGGCCTCCAGGTTATTTGAGAGTGAAGAATTGTGTGGAAGAGTCGAAGGAGTGGACCTAAATATCTTTTCCTTCATTACAATATTTAATATTGAATATAATATTGGAGATTGTTTAAACCTGGGTGAGATTTTTTAGAGGTATAATATAATATATTATATTATACTAAGATTTATTAAAATGGTTACACGTGAATGAAGCCAACTCTTTTCCTTTCCTTTTAAATATTAAATAATGTGGAATGTGTATAAGTGGGGACCACTTTGGGGCTTCGGGACTCCAGGGCTCCGAGAGGTTTGATAATGAAGAGCATGTTGGATAGCCGAAGGAGATGACCTGGAGAGTTCTCTCTCTCATTCCAATATTAAATAAAATATTTGGGATTTTATAAATATGGGAACAATTTTCCAAAGAGGTGAAATATAATATATTATAAATGAGTTTATTATGGTATTTGTATGTGACAAAGTGCCAACGATTTTCTTTCTTTTTGAATTTAATATTCAATGTGCAATCATGTGTAAGTGGACCCTTCACGAGTTTGGGACTCCGTAGCTTCGAGATTTCGAGGCTTCGGGACTCCGGATGTTTGGGGTGATAGAATGAACAAGCTAAAAGGGACGAAGGCCTGATCCTACCTTCCTCTACTCGAATATTATAATAAACATTAAATGTGATCAATTATATTGTATGGTAATATAATTACTTATATTTTCATAAAGGCATAATATAAATGGGACCCTCCATAGATTCAACATTCGGGAGTTTTGGGTCTGTTCCCAAAAGAGTGACGAGGGATTTCATCGAAGTCCGAAGAAATAGGTGTTAATTGACATTAATAATACTAATTTCTCCTTTGATATATTTAATTATATTATAATAAAATTAACTAGAACTATATTATAATATGATTAATAAAATAACAAATTTGTAATATGATTAGATACAAGTTTATGTGACAGGGTATTGATATAATAATTAACACTACATTTACCTTGAAACGTGGGATTATAAAGGTGGAAGGGAAATAATCCTTTGTTTAGCTGGGATGGTAATTTAGGCCAAGTAAAAACAGAATTTACGGGGTAAAAAAAATTAATGAATAATTAATTGTCCCTAATAGGGATTCAATAAATGATTAGAAAATAATGGGATTTTATCATGGTAATGTTTAATTAAATTAATGGGCCTATAAGAGATATACAATCGTCAACCTTTGGTTGGGAGAGTCTTTGTGTGTTATGATGATGTGGTATGTCGAGTGATAGGGAGCCACATGGATGTTGCATGGCGGTGAAAGACTCTAGTCAATGAAGGCTTAAAGAACTTTGAAGGACCCTAACTTGTGATCCATAACTCGAATATGGAAAAATTTATATTTGTTGGAAAACCCTTGTCGAATAAAAGGTGAGGAAATACTAGTTAAAGAGATTCAAGATGATTGAGAAGAGTGAAAAAATTATACCCTGTCCCTTAAAAAGGTACTTAGGGGTCGAGTGTGTCACAAACATTACTAGTTTTGGTGGTAGTTCGGTCTTCCCAAAGTGAATATATGAGTATTGTGTGTCACTGGTGGGGTTTATCCTTTATAATATTTTTAAGAATCTTAACCAGCTTTTTTTTGTGGACTTATCTTGCCCATTTCCTTGCGGATAGTAAGTGGATGAAGTGGAATGCTTCACTCCAAATTTGTTAAGAAATTGGGTGAATTTTGTAGAAATAAAAGATGGTCCATTATAAAAAATGATTTCAATTGGAAGATGTAAACAAGAGAATACATTAGATTCAAAGAAAGTTATTAGCTATTCATCTTATGTATGTTTGAGTGGTACAACTTTGGTGCACTTGGTGAAGTAGTATGTAGTTGTAAGAATGAAAATATTTCTAGAAAAGGATGGAGGATTAATGGGACCAATGAAATATAATTCCCACTTAGAGAGAGGAAAATAGGGAGAACATGTTGTAAAGGCATGGAAGAAAACTTTTCTCTGTCAGCAAACCTTTGAAATTCATTAAAAGCCTTCGTAAACTTGTAAGAATATTTAAAACTTGAAAGCTAGCAATATCCAATTCTTAAAATTTTAAATGCAAAGGATTTTGTGGAAAAATGACCACCAATATGAATGTTTGAATATGTTGATCCATGAATTTGATTTATGATTTTTTGGGCTCTTGTATCATCTACACAACGTAACAACAATTGATCAATAGTTCTACAAAAAGAGAAGATCCCAAAATCAGATATTTAGAGGCTTCAAGAAAAATCCTCCTGCAATGATAATTTTCAAGATTGTTAGGAAATTTTTGAAATTGTAAATAATAAATAATGTCCTTCTACTAAGGATGTTCTGGTAACTCAATATTTTCATGTTTAACAAGAAAAAGTGTAGACAAATAATCTTCATCATTTTCAGAAGAAACACCTGGTTCAGGATGTTGAGCCAGGTGTAAGGCTAGATGTCATCCTTTGATTGTATGAGAAGTTGTTATCATGAAATATTGTTCTTGAATTTTGGCAAGGAAATGTGCAAGTTTTCATAAAAGATGATTTTGAGAGAGTAAAAACTTCACATCATGAAAGGGACTTTTACATGTGTGTTCTTTCCTATGACATAATGGTGAAATTTCTCTATAGCTTTCACAAGAGCATATGTATGTTTGTCAATCAAAGTATATTTGAATTCATCGTCTGATAAACTCTGGCTCATGTAAGCTATAGTCTGGTCATTATTTTGATCATCCTTTTAAAGAAAGATAGTAGATATTGCTTCTTCAGTAGCATTAGTATAGATAATAAAGTCCTTTTCAAAATTTAGTTTCACCAAAATAGATGCAAAAATAATAACTTTCTTGACTTATACAAAAGATTTTTAGGTATCATCATTCAATGAGAATGATCGATCTTCCTTAAGCATATTATGAATTGGTTTATCCATTCTAGAAAAATGAAGGATAAATATTCTAACAAAGTTGATTTTACCCATGAAGATTGAATCTCCTTTTTTGAAGTAGGATCTTGAAGATTTTGAATAGCGGCAACCCTCTTAGGATCAATAATAATTCCTTAATCATAAACTATATGACTAAGAATTTTACCTTGTGTGACACCAAAAATTGACTTTGTAGGATTCAATGACATTCCAAACTTCCTGCATTGTAAGATTTTTTTCTAAGATGATCAAATTGATCTTGTCGGTTTCTAGAATAAACAATTAAGTCATCAAGATAAAATTGGATAATATTATCGATAAGATCATCAAAGGCTATTTGCATATTCCTCTGAAATGTAGCACTTGCATTTATTAGACCAAATGACATTATTTCATATGCAAAGTTTCCCCAATGAGTAGTCAATGTGGTTTTATATTTATTTTCCATCTTGAATCTGATCTGATTATAACGTGAAAAAGCATCAAGAAGGGACATCATTTATGACCCTGCCACTCGTTGTAAAATTAGTTCCATGTCAGGAAGAGGAGAATTATATTTTGTACTTTCCCTATTCAAATCATAGAAATCGACGCATAATATGATATCACCATTTTTCTTCCATACCAAGATAAGATTAGATGCCCACTCATAATATTTAATAGGGAAAATAATGTGAGCATTAATTAGTTTCTCAACTTCCTTTTTTATTGTTTCTTCTAAGGTAGGATTAATGGGTCTTTTATTTTTCCTAACTGGTTTTTCTTCTTCCTTGATAGGAATAGCATGATGTATAACATTAGGATAAAAACAACAAATATCCTCATATGACCAGGAAAAAACATATTTAAATGCATGGAATAGTCCATGAATTTCTACTTTTCTTCATCTGAACATTGGGCTCTAATTTTCAAAATATTTGATTTATCTTGAGTCTGAATATTCAGAGAAATGGTATCACCAATATTTGTTTTTGAACCCTATTCTTCTATGTATTTCTTATTAATAACATCACTTCATGAGAATTAACTCTCTATAGGAGTCGGTCCTTTAAGAAATTTATTGTCTTCTAATATATAATTTAATTTTTTTTAAAGGCTCATTTTGCAAGAAAGAAAAGATGTTTTCATCATCAGGAAAGACTTGGAAATATTCTACATTATTCTCAAAATGAGGACGGTATAAATACATCTATACAATTTGGTCTTTGAGGAAGAAATTTCCTTGAAGTATTTGTAGCAAAAAAAACAAGCATGTCAGCCATTGAATCCATGTCTCTCTTGATATGTGTGATGTTAAAAGACAAAAAGAGTGATATTTAATACCACATTGCTTGTGTATATATTTTCATTAACTTGTTCAAGGGAGTATAGGTTCCTCTAACCATATTTATAATCAAATATGAATCCCCAAACACAGTAAGATGATAGAAACCAAGATTAAAATCATTTACAATTCCCAATATCAAGTCTTAAAACTCTGTAATATTATTTGTGCAATAAAATTATAATTTGTAAGAAAATTTTTGTAATACACCAAGACCTAGACCCAGTTGTAAATGTGAATGTGAATATGTTTTATAGGCTGGTGAGACAGGCTATTATAAGACATAAGACTTATGTGATTATTAGGTCAGAGAGCCTATATGCTAAATGCCATTGAGCCTATTTCTGTATATGTAAACACTCATATCATTAATACAATACATCATTGCGCGTAGACCAACCAAGATAAAAGAGTACGGGGGACTAAACTTTAGGAAGGGAAAGGGAGGGGATAAGAGCCTAGGTAAGGAGGCTAAGATAGAGGGCTCATTACCAAAGGAATATTGTAATATTATTCTAAAGACTATGGTGAGGATAATTATTTTATCCTAAGTTCTTATGGGAAAGAGGATGAATCCCAAGTGGAGAGAAACGAGCTCTAGGAGAGCCATGTGTCATCAAGGGTGCATGCAAATATATGTGGGGAAATTAGTCTATTTTTGGATCCTTCCCCATTCACTCATGCATTCACTCTCTCAACCATCCTCTCCATCAATCGACCTCTACATCATTCACGCACCCTTGGAGCCCGCATGCACTCTTGAACTATCCCGTACATTTCCTATTATCAGTAGAAAACCATATTCCTCATGGGCGGCATAGCGCACATGTACCTACCTGAGCCTATGATGTACTTGTTTGATATGACTAGCACCTATTCCAAACCCAAAGGTTGTTGTTTCTTCCATCACATGTGAATTAGTTGAACGTCATTGTTTTCCTCACCATTAACTGTAACTGGTTGACTTAAGAGCTAGATTGAAGAGATAGGTTGTCAGGCATGTGAGCAGCTCTCTCCAGGTGAGAGAGTTTGTTGGGGAATTGATTTTCCTGAGGGATCCCAACTGCAGCTACAGTTCTCTAGCACTTCCTGTACATCCTGTTGCTAAATCCCTGGAAGGGAAGTGGGGAAGTTGAAGGACTATTGAGTAGAGAAGGGGTACACTTACTGGGGTGGGATAGGCATGTGGTGAATGAGATATTTTAGGATGGTAGTTTGAGTTTTCTCCTGGAACAAGATCCTTCATGTTGTTTGTGTTGTCTCATTCTAGCCTAGGAATCCCTATACCCAGGTGGAGTTTAGTCCCAGCTCGGGGGTGACCCACTGCTAAGAGTGATGAACAGTGTGGTCTAAGGCTGGGAGGATCGTGGAAGGTTTGCACACATTTGGTTGTCTTCTACAAAATATAAGTATAAATTGTGTATTAGTTTACATGTTATGTAATTATACTTGTGTTAATGTTAATTATGGGTTTTTCCTATGTATGTTGCATGTATATTGTTACTGTTATTTCCGCATGAATATGTGTATTTGCAGAATATGCTTATATGCTTAAGTTTTATATTATATAAAGATGGAATTAGAGTGTGTTATGGAGTAACATGGCCCACCTTGGAAGGCCAAGGATGTTAAAATATGGTATCAATGCTCTAATTTTCAACACTAATCCTGGATGGGTCATGTAAGTGGAAATTGAAGAAAACGTTTCACAGAGAGTTATTGTCGAAATGGAAAAAAAACAAAGTTTCAAAGAGTCCAAGAGTGCCAAGAGGGTGCTGAGAGAACACCTTAATTTTTTTTGAAATATTAAAATGTGTAGCAGTTCGTAAAAATGCAATGGTCGTTGGAACTGAGCGCGGAAGAACGAGGGTCATCGGATCTGGAAAAGGAGCATGGGGGTTAAACCCTCAAGTATTTCATACTTCACTACTTCAAAATCTTTTAAGTCTTCAATGCAAGGAGGTAAAGGTACCAAATCTCTGAAGTCATGGAATGAATCTATGTTGTAGATCACTGGGAGGAGTACATGACTATCATATTTGGCCAAGGATAGATTTGGGTCATTGGATCAAGCACAAACCAAGAGGTAAAGGATATGGGAGAATATCAGATCCTATTCGTCAGATCTGCATGTGCGAGCAAGTGTGAGCCATAGATCTCACAATAGTTCATAGGTTCGACACTCCGAGAGAAATGAGTCCTTATGATGCCAGGAAGAAAACCTCTTGAAGTCCCTAACTTCAGAGAAGATCTTGACCATTCGTCATTAAGGAAATGTGTCAATGGATTAGCAAGTATCTGAAAGTTTAGTGATCTGGAAGATCAGTGTTGAAAAACAATTTGGTGTAAAAAGGCCCGAAGTCCCGAAGTCTAGAGCCAATATGGACCATTCATATTTAGGTACATGTGTTTGCAGATTAGTGATTATTCGTTAATTTGAAGTTCAAGGAATTAGTAGTGTTATGTTTGGAAGTTCTCCGAAACCCCGAAGCTCCAAAGTATTTAAGTAAATCAGGATCATCTGTTTCCAAGGACACGTGTCTGTATATTATCAAGTATTCGGCCTATCAGAGTATTGGAGGCGAAATTTGTTTTGGTGCAGAAAGTTTCGAAGACCCAGAGCATTGTAGTCTTGAAGATCCAGGGAGAACTTGTTCGGGAGTTAGGAAACTTGGAATTCGGGAGTTTTGTTGTATGTTGAATAATAAAGTACCAAAGTCGAGAATCCCATAGTTCTTTTTGACCATATATCTCACCAGGGGACCTGGATTGTTGTTTCTTAAAACCTTCGGAGGTTCGGCACTTCGACGTTTGGAGGAAATGGAGTGTGTTATTATAAGATCCTTCGAAGCCCAAATATCTGGAGTTGGAGGGGGTTGGATTAGTTCACCACTTCGACATTCAAAGGGATTTTTTTTTTATGTTTGAGGAACCTTCGAAGCCAGAAGTTCCGAAGCACCAGAGCCCCAAAGCTCTGAAGAATCATTTGTTCAGAAGTTTTCCACTTCGACATTCGGAGGAAATGAAATATGTGGAAGGAGAAACCTTTGAAGCCCAAATGTTCATATCTACGAAGTTTCAAATATCTATATAAGTTCCTTTCAACTAAGTGCTCATTCATAGCTCGTAGTCAAATGAGTTTAATGTTGAAGTAAAGGGGGCTAGTGCCCGAAATTTTTGATTTTTGAAGGGAGAAAGGGGCTTAGAAAAGGATCTCGTGGGGTTTTTAATTTGTACGAACCTAGAATGGAGGTAAAGTATAGAATACAATAAACCTAAAGAGAGGATTCATCCCAAGATACCCGAGCTAGTTTGGCTCTGAAGAAGAAGAATAATTGTACAAGGATTACATCACAGAAAGGACAATTTTCAAATATCCATAACTTTATTCTCAAGACTCTAAATTGAGCATGGAAATAGGTACTGGAAAGGTCTTGAACAATATAATATAAATACTCACCCAAAAAATTGACTTGGGAAGGAAATTTTCAGGAAAATAAGAAGAAATAATTCTGACGCATTATGGAACCCTGAATGAATGAGATAGGGGGAAAAGACCAAGAAAACCACCTCTTCAATGTTGGGGTTGCAAGGGAGGTAATAATTATAGATATTTACCTCACAAAGGTGAAAAAATGAGATCTATTCACAATGTACAGCAAGCTGAAATAGTGGAATCTGTCTATAGGAGCTAAAAGAAAAAAATTAGTGAGATGGTAAAGTCATGTCCAATGGACATGAATGGACTGAGCACCAAGGCATATTGAACATCTTTCCTTTAGGTTCCTATGAATGTATTATTGGGATGGATTGGTTGGAACAACACCATGCTATCCTAGAATGTCATAACAAGGCATTTACTTGCTGGGATGGGAAAGGGAACCTAAGGACAGTGTAGGAAATTCCCAGGGCAATAACTGTCAGAGAAATATCACCATTGTAGCTGAAGAAAAGTTACAGAAAAGAGTTTCAAATATTTGCAGCTCATATGGAAGAGACACCTAAGGATAGGGTGTCAAATATTGAAGATTATTCAGTCTAAGAGAGGCCAATGTTAAGATAAATAAGTACATAGTGGGAAGACCTATTCTATGCATATTGATAAATTAGGATGCTAGCATGCTGATAAAGAAAGAAAAAGTGTATACATGGAGAGAGTGGCAACATATCCAAGGATCAGTCCTATATATTGGAGATAGCACCTCCATTTTTTTTATCATAGTGCGTAGTGGAAGCATGGTATGAAGAGAATAAATATGGAATGATATAAGTTGATTATGCATGTCAGGTTGAAATCAGATGGGTCAAGATAGGAGGATGTAATGGTTCATTGAGAAGATCCAAATGCTGGTATGTTCAGTCAAGGAAAGGATAAATCAATTTCTTCAAGAAATAAATTGGTGTTAAATATCCAAGGTTAATCAAAGAACATGACTAGAAATGTAATTTGGTCAAGTGGGATTTGGATCAGAGGGATCCAAGTAATAGTGGAATGCTGAAAATTAATATAGGCATAATATATGGTCACAAGTGTGCAAGGTAGATAAGAAATATTCTAGCATGGAGATATCAAGTCAAGAAGAACTTAAAAATGAAATGATTTTCTAAAGAGAAATCAATAAGGAACCATGAATAAGAAAATGGTTCTATGCTTGGTTTTCAATGAAAAAGAGATGGTGCCTGTCAAGAATCCATCTCAAGTGGCATAGAGCCATGAGTGACATTCCCAGAGGTTGGAAGTATCATTGGAAATTATGATGATAAATTAAAAGTAGTGTTAATTACTTCCATTTAATTCTATGCATCTAGAAAATATGGCATATGTGCATCCTTATAGTATGCTAGAGATTGGCTATGGAAGTCAATTTTGAGGCTAGTTGGCTAAGAAAAGAGAAGAGAATGCTGTAAGAAACCTCAAGTGCTAATGTATTCATTCAAGAACGGGTTGAAGTAGTTTAGTCCAAAAAAGTAAATTGATATTGAAGACCCAAATTCTATAAGACAACATGTTTTGAAGTATAATTTTTCCAAGTGTGAGTTGGGTTAGATGGATCCAGGAAATAAATAAATACTGAAGGTTAATATCAACATAGTATTTGGCTAGAAATGCAAAAAAATCCAAGAGTGATTTGTCTAGAAAGTGCTCAGGTCAGAAATAATCATGTATAGTGATTACAATGAGAGAACGAGAAGATTCATGAATCTGATAAGAATTGAAGACTTCTAGAATCAACAAGGAAAAGTGGTACATGGAGAAAGATGTTGATGCAATTACTATAGAAACAATTATGTTATGACTCGTTGGACAACCACACACAGAAAGAGAGAATTCATGCATGTTACATGTGTTTCTACTGATGTTACAACATATGGAAGGAAGCAACAGAAAGTTGAAGTGTTGATTATAAGACTGATAAAAGAGGCATGGGAGATTCTATTGTCATCAGATAATCAGGTAGCATCAAATTAATTTAATGGAAGCTATGAAGGTATGTGTTTTATTTACTCTTATTGCAAAATTGATGAAGGGAATTTAGGTAAGAATTTCATCAACCAGATTTATTTATAAAATCACAGTATTGCATTATTTGAATGCATAAATGGGAATAAGATACCACTAGGTGTGGTAAAGAATGGAGGCCTGTAATAATTATCAAAGATTCTTACCTTTTGAATACACACACTGACATAGTAGTATGTCATGTTAATTTGTTTATGAGGTAATAACCAAAGCAATAAAGGGTATGAACCTGTTATAGGAATGGATCCCATAAAATCTAGTGATGTATGAGACCATGACATGGTTGGTTATGGAAATATATGGTTATGGAGAGGCTATGAACCACAAAATTATCCAATGAGATTCCTACTTATAAATAATACTTGTACTGCAAAATTTTTTCTAACACTAATGAACACCACCAAATTGTATTCTTGGTGTAGTGTTTGGGTCGAAAAGGAAGACATCCAAATAATTGAGAAGATAATAGGAAGTGTATGGAGAATGTGTCAAGGCATTGGATAGATCTTCAATTTACCAATGGTGAGATACATGACTTAGATATAGAGAATATTGATTAATTGGGTTGGTTTTCATTGATGTCAACCCTTGAACAAGGTCTGGTAGCACAAAGGTTTGGGTAATGGACGCAAGATTTTTTGGTGGATAATGGTATGAGTTTTGATATATTTGTAGGAAATACTATTCTATATGGATAGTACATGTCATTCCATTTCCAGTGGTATGTGGAACGTCACATAACTCCTCACGATTAGAGAGTTATGGCCATGTGAAGTTGGAGAACCCTCATAAGTCATCTAGAAGCCCCAAAAGGTCAAAGTAGTCAAAGTGGTTGCAAAGAAGAAATTATTTAAATAATAAAGTTAATGGAGAAATTACTAAGTGGACAAGTGGTTAGAAGTGGGTTAGCCCTAAAATAAGGAAAGTGGGTTAAGATGGTTAGAAGGTAATTTAAATAATAAAGTGAAGTGATGAGTGTACTATAAGTCAAAGTGGATAATTTTATTTATTTAAATAATAAATTTAATGGAGAAATTACTAACTAGACAAGTGGTTAGAAGTGGGTTAGCCCTAAAATAAGGAAAGTGGGTTAAGATGGTTAGAAGGTAACCCCTTGAGGAAGCTACATGAAAGTATAAATAAGAGGCAAGGGTCTCTCATTTTTAGATCACACTTGAGAATATTGAATGTCTACAAGTGACCAAGGTACCCAAAGGATATCTAATCTAAATTTCAGAGGGAAGGTGAAGTAAAGAAGGCCAAAGTTCAAGGGAGGATAAATTCTTTTGATGATGCTTTCTAAGGTATGTTATTTACAGGTCATCTCACCATTTTCACAATAACATTTTTTTCTAGAATGATTCAGACCATGAAATTAGGAGGCCATTGAGGAAACCTATCTAAGTAGTTGTGATAAAAATTTCATCTTGTGGGTCATTGTATTTTTGGAGTTACACTCCGTGGAAAATAGGGTTTGTGGCTAGTCCTGAAACTAGTCTAAAATATGTGTTTCGGGTAAAAATGTCATAACGTATTCATAACATATCCAAATTTGGTAAGACCAAATGTATTGGTTAGAGTATAGTATGTAGTATTATATGTACCATTTTCAGATCCATACAACAAATATTCTGTGCGAGTAATTCTCTACAAGTTCGCTCTCTAGAATAAGCCAAAATTCAACAAGGTATGCCATTTTTTCTATAACTCCTTTTCTGAGAGGTTCCAAGTAGTAAAATTTGGAGGAATTGCATAAAAGAAACTGAAGAATATTGTGTACCATTTTTATATATGTATTCATTATAGGTACATAGTTATTATTATTGCAAGTTAGGGTTGTTGACTAATCCAAAATTAGTCATGTGAGACTAAAGTAAGGTTTGATGTAATGGTTTATGGTATTTGGTTGCTAGAGAACTTTTTGATGGTTATATTGGTATATGTATTTGGTATATGGTTGAGTTACATGTTGGGTACGTGGTTGAGTAATTTAGTTGATGAGTTGGCACATACATGAGGTGTATAGTTGATGATGTTGGTACATCTTGATGAGTCATAGTTGATGAGTAGTTGATGCATGATTGGTACATACTTGGTACATGGTTGGAGGCACTTGTTAGTAGTATTGTTGACACATGGTTTATGGATGATGTAGAATACTTGTCTTGATATATTATTAGAAGCACGTATTGATCTTGGTGATGATTACGAGTTGTTGTGTTATGCTTGGTGATGCAGGAGCATCACTCCAACGTCATCAAGTGCCAGCCAACCAACACATCAAGCGTGCATTCAATGGAAGGAGACAAGCGCAACCCTCTCATTTTTCAAATTTTGAAAATGTAATTAAATGATTGTAAGGCCGAAGAGCCAAGCCGTGCCTTTGAGCAGGCTATAGTTAGTATCGCTTTTAATGGCTGACATGTTTATGTGGATCTAGATCCAATTCAGATTAGATGGCCCATTCAATGTAATTCATTGTAATTAATGAGAGTTGGTGAGGATGGAGGGAAGAGCTCGAGGAGCCCCCTTTTGTAAAAAGATCCTTTGTATCTGTAGAGTTAGTTTGTAGAGAGGAAGAGAAAAATAAAAAGAAGAGGGAGAAGAGAGGAAGTCGTGACTCTATTGTAGTCCGACCTCACATTGTAAAGAGGCATTTCATATTAATACAATCATAGAATTTTTTCCTGCATGTTGTTGTTCATGTGTTTGTGAGTTCATGAATGAATGTCTTTATGTGTTGATGATATGTTGTAGATGTATGTTAAGTTCCATCTGCAGAAGATAGATAGATTTTCCTATCTGATAGTTCTTTTATTTCAAGTTTGGATTATTTTTGGTTTCATGCAAGAGTGCATGACAGAGTACTACGGTCTCTAAAAACCAATGTAGGAGTGCACTTTTGAATTCTGTGGAATTTCAGAAAAAGACGTGCCAGGAGGGCGCACTAGCTAAAGTCATTGACTCAAGGAGGAAGCCTCAATGTTCTTGAACACCTTGAAGGAGAAACTGTGTAGAGGAGAGCACAGAGAGGGGAAGCAGAATTGTTGAGAATTATGTAAAGGCTCTGCCAGGAGGGCATTGAGAAAATGCACAGGATGCATTGAGGAGAACTCTATTTCGAGTTCGGTGAGAAGATAGAGTCACTGAGGATTCTGGAGAACTTTGCCAGGTGGGCATTGAGCAAGTGCATAGAGTGCACAGAAGGACTCTTTTCGAGTTATGTTGGGAAGAGAAGTGTCAAGGAGAGACACTCACAAAGTTACTGAATACTCTGATTAGCTCAGCAAGGAGGGCTTGAGCAGAAGGTCGTCAGTAGGACACAAGATTTCCCTTTGAGGACACAGAAGGGCGAGTCCCCTAGAGGCTCGGGTAAACAAAGCTCAGGAAGGATAGTGCCTTAGCGTACCGAGTAACAACAGAGTGAGAATAAGGTCGAGAAACCCTTTGAGGTTTCACAGTCGACAAAGCTCAGGAAGGATAGCGTTCCTAGAATGCAGACGAGACCCAAAGGAACTGGACTCGCAAGGGAAGCATCGAAGGTCGAGACCTTCGAGTGTCGAATTTCTTCCAAGGGAAGGGAAGAGGCACAAGCTCAGGAGGAGGATCATAGTTGTCATTGGATCGACACTGGGAGGAAAGATATGGACCATTGAATATATGTCCAGGCACACAGGAGGAGAGAGCGCAAGGAGGATAGATCTAAACCGTCAGATCTAACACCAATACCCAACAACCGTTGTATTAGGCGAAGGCATAGGGGGTTTAAATACTTGGATATCCACACTTTCAGAGTTTGGGGTTTGGAGCGGCAAGGGAGATTGGGGTCGCTGCATTGTGAATTCCTAGTTCGCAAAATTGCGTCACCCATCGGATCTGGAGCACGGTGGCCAGAGAGCCACTAGATAAAGGATACGTGCACAGGGTTGAGTCCCTGGGAGGCACATAGGAAGAAGGATCTGGGTTATCAAATCTAGCACAAGAGTCAATAGCCTTCATATCTGGAAGGTGCGTGAGGTTTAAGCCTCGTAACAACAGAAGGAAGAGGACTCATAAAGTCTCGAAAACATCGGGACCATCCATCTCAGGGGATAGGTGTCAAAGATCCAAGACCTTTTTGGAATTTTGGACACTGGGAGTTCGAGGAGAAGGAGTCGTGAGACAAGAAGTCCCAGCTCATGAAATTGCGAAAGCATAAGAACCATTCATCAAGAAGGACACGTGGTGAGTGGTCAACGTTCAGGGAAAACCCTGAAAGGTTCTCTCAAGGGGTAGTATTTCAGCATTTCAAGACCCAGGAGGTTGAAGGACCAAGAACCGTCTACAGTCAAAATCATGAAATCACGGATTCCAAAATCCCAAAAAGTGGACCATGGTCACGAGTAGATTTCGGCATTCTGGGGTCTGGGAGTTCGAAGGACCTAGAATCGTTGCAGTCGAAATTGCGAAATCATGAAACACGAAAACCTGAAAGCATTCGAAGGATAAGGGAGGAACCAAAGTCAATAATCCCTTTCCGGAATTTCCCTATTGGGTTGCACTTCTTCCCTGCAAATGGGTAGATCAACTAGATCTCCCATGCCATCTTCTTCCTTTGTGGCCTCAACTTGCCATCCTGCTGCAAAATTCAACTCTGCAATCTTATCTTCTTGTTTGATATGTTGTTCAGTCATCTACTTTGACAGATTTTCTTCTTCCATTTCGCCTTGTGCTGGTTGAATTCCAACTTCCTCCAGCTTCTCCTCAGACTGGAATTTTTCTTCATCTATTGCTACATGCCTCGGCATTGCATTCATCATCAACTGTTCAGCTCCCTGGCTAAAATTTTCAAGCAATTCCTCGAAATTCTCCTCTACTAACACCTACATGTCTGTCTTCTCTCAGTAGTCATCTACTGGTTATGGATGGTTCAACCAATCCTCCAGCATTTCTAATTCCTTCTCCCATGGAGTGAGCATCTTAACTGTGTGCTCCTCTTCTTTTCCTTGGGCAGCTTCTGATATCTGCTCCTTCATCATGACAGTCTCTGATGGTTGTCGTTCCTTTTTCATACTTGCATCACATACATAGTTAACCTTAAAATCATTTGGCCCCATGGCCTCCTTTTCATATTCTTGTTGCACTATACCCTCATGCACAACGCTTGTATTAGCCTCTACTGGACTATTTGGTAGGAATATTCAAATTCCCCCAATCATCAGAATGCTCTTTTGATCTTCCTTCTCTATCAACTCCTCTTACTGATATGAAATCACCTCTGAGTTCATATGCTCTCCCTTGCCCACTTGGCAGTATGGGATTTCTTCTCTGCCCTCCTGGAAGTCTATGAGATCCTCCAACGATCTCATCTCATTTCCCTCATGGAAATTTGAAATTTCAGCACCGCCCTTCTGGCAGTATACGAGACCTTCACTTGATCTCTTTCTATTGCCCACCTAGAAATTTGAAAGTCCATATCTTCCCACTTGGTAGTCTATGATATCTCTTCTCAATCTCTCCTCCTCATCATCACTGAGATTTCTCCTAGCTTCTGATTCACAGGCATGAACCATCTCCTCTATGGCCATGAGGCTTTTCACATACCTTAGCCACCTCCTCAACAGCCTTCGCTGTCTTTTGGCAAACAATTTCTTGACTGGCCACTTTTCTTTCCTCCTCGGAGGCCATTCATATACCCAATGTGTCTTTGCATTCTGCTGCACCCACAATGCAAGCTATTCCATCCTCGCCTTTATCTCAATGAGTTCTTTGTCAATCTCTGCTTTACTCATCTGGTGGTGGTCTCCTCTTCCACCATGCTCATGGCCTTCAGTAGCCATTTTCCTATTCCTATCTGCCCTCCTGGAAAACTTGTTGTTGTCACTCTGCAACCGTGAGTGCTTCCAGCCTTTCCTATAGTCCTTCTGATTGTCTATTGACTGTTGCGCACCTTGCAACAATCATCACAGAGATTCAACACTCTGTCTTCCTTTACTTTTGGCTCCCTATGCCTACAATATACAGACAAAATCAAGCTCTGATACCACTTGACGCAACAACCCCTACCTCAATAAGGTTCTTCAACCTCCCGGTCTCTGGATCGTTCTTCTTCTAAGCCGAAATATCTCTTTGGGCTCCTATTGGAACCCTTTGAACAAATCCATAGGTCCCTTGTTCTTCTAGCACAAGCCTTGAGAAAACCTATGCATGCGCTAAGCTTTCAACGCTCTTCTCTGCTGTGAAAAACACACATTTCGCGTTTCGGGGTTTCGGGACTCAGAAGTGGAGTTTCATGGTCAACACAACTCCTGAAATCACGAAGAGAGAAGAGTGTTGAAAGCTGAGTGTGTTCTTAGGTTTTCTCAAGGCCTGTGCCAGAAGACTGAGGGACCTATGGATTTGTTCAAAGGGTTCCAACAGAATCCCAAAGAGTTATTTCAGCTCAGAAGAAGAACGATCCAGAGACCAGGAGGTTGCAGAACCCTGCTAAGGTAGGTGGTGCTACGTCACTTGGTTGATGCACATCTTGGTGATATTATGAATATGGTTGAGAGTTGTCTCGGTGATTGATCTTCGTGAGTTGATCTGATTTGGTTGATAATATTGATAAGACAGGTTGTTGTGATAGGTTGTTTGGACATGTTACTCTGATAGGTTATTTTTACAGGTTTGGTGCATGGTTTATGAATTTGTTGATGGTACAAATTGAGGTACAGGTTGATGTATGGTACATGTTGGCACATGTTATTGGCAAAGGTTGTTACAGGTTTTTTGGTGCAGGTTGTTTGGTATAGGTTTATAGCAACATATCTCACAGTGATGGTGTGACAATTGTTCTATCATTCTATTTATATTTCGGGGCAGTTTGACGGGGAAAGGATAGGTGGTTGTAGCCTGAGAACATAGGGGGTTGTAGCCTCCTTCTGGTTGTAGCCATAGAATTGGGGAGTTGGAGCTTCCTTTAGGTTGTAGCTTGAGAAACTAGGGGGTTAGAGCCTCCTTCCAGTTGCAGCTGGAAAACAAAGGAAGTTGGTGCTTCCAATGAATTTAATTCTTAAAGACATATAAGAAAAAAAATTATTTGGTTTTCTCCCGCATTGGGTTTCCACGTAAAAACATTGTTGTACTATGTATGTGCATGATTTCTCATTTGTTCATTGTTTATTTACTCTGAAACTATTGGATGATAATGTTACATTGATATAACACTTTCATTTTATGGTTAAACATGATTAAATTGCTCTATTATTGATTCACCCCCCCTCTCAGTAATTAAACAATTGGTATTAGAGAAGGTTCCTTCAGGAAATAGTTTAACCACTGGAAGGATGTCATGGATTATTCTGAGAATGGAGTACCACGTTTTAATGGTCGGAATGGCTTAAAGTATATGTTATGGAGTGGAAGGACGAATTTTTTTTTTAGGCACAGGGGTATTATATTTGGCTATCAATCGTTACAAGATATGATAGTTCAAAAAGGGCAAAGACTACAGCCAAGAAGGAATTGAAGAAGAATAAAAAAATAGCAATGGATTTCATCTGGGAAGGATTACCCAATCCAGTGAGAGAAAATCTTAGTAAATGTTCATCAGCTAAAGAACTTTGGGATAAGTTACATGACATATATTCTTCACCCATAACAGATTCAGAAAATGGGAAAGAAGATGAAGATAAAGATCAAGAATAATTATGTTAACCATGTCAAATAGAATTAGAAGATGAAGATTACATAATCACCAGAGGTATGTTGTTTTTCTTTAATTGTGAAAAACACATACATCTTGAAATAGAATTCCATGAAGGAAATGAGATAGAAAAAACAATTGAAAAGGAAGACAATTATGAAGCATAATTGATTAGTGCTTTAGATGAACTAAGAGAAGAAAACAAGTCACTCAACAAATAATTGATGAAAAAAAAGGAAATTGTTCACATTTTTGAAGAATCCCAACAGGTCATCGAGAACTTAAGAACTCAACTAGAAGAAGCCAGAAATATCGAAGAAAATATTGAATATCAAAAGTAGTATTTGGAAGCCAACACAGAATCACAGAAGGAAGAAGCATAAATGAGAGAGAATATATTTACATATCATCTTAAAGAAAGAACTAACGATCTAAACTAGCTTGAGGTAGAGTTTGGTCAAGAAGAGAAAGTACTCGAAGAAGAAATAATCACATTAAAAATTCAACTTGAAGAAGAGAAAAGAACACAAGAAGTCATGAAGTCTCAGATAATGAATAAAGAAGAAGAGGTTGAGAATATTGATAAAGAAGTTATCACATTGAGAAGTAAAATCATCAAGCTCAACAAGAATGTTGAAGAGACAAAAACATCCACATCAATTATAGAGAATGAATAGAAGTACTCTAGGTTGCTAGAAAAGAAGAATGAAGAAAATAGAAAGAGTTATGCATAAGTACTCAAAGGAAGGAATCATGGTCAACCAGAATCTAATAAAATTATTGAAGATGCATATTAAAGAAGACCATCCATGTTCAAGCCACAAAGAATCTTCAATCATGATCATGATCAATCAATATAGAAATTCAGAGGTACTACACCACAAAGAAGATCAGTCACTCCCAGGTATGAAAAATTATTTTATGGTCATTGTTTTTATTGTACTAATTTTGGACATAAGTTTGTAGATTGTAGAGATTATAAAAGAAATGTTCAAGAAATAAATGCTATGTGGCCCCACGTAACATTGAATGTTACAAACATTATAACTATGGATACATAGCTAATGATTGTAGAAGCATGATCGATAATTCCATGAAAGAGAACAATGATATCATATATAAGAAAGTATGGATAAGAAAGGATGGGTGAACAAAGACCAGGTCCCATAGATCGCAAGATTGGAAATAAAACGCAATGAAGAAAATTCTATAGAGAAAAATAAAGATGTCAGATACAGAAAGGTTTGGAAAATAATTGAAAGAAAAGAAGGATATGTAAATAAGGAACAGGTTCAAGAGATTATACTTTCAGGCATTGTAGTGAAAGATGAATCCACATACAGACAAAAATAAGTCAGAGATCATAGAAATGATGAATCTACCAATGAATATGATGATGAATACACATCAGAGAAGGAATTTTTCTAAGCCATACGACTTAGAGACTCCCAGTTAATATGAATATTAGACGGGGGGAGTCTATGCGGTAGCTGTGACAGACCAAAGAACCATCCTTCGAGCAGCTTGCAAAGTTTGAGTAAATAGATCTAGAGCAAACAATTAGCTGAAGTACAATAAGTTGTAGTAGTAAAGACTTCATGATAGTATAGTGATAAATGGGTCATCATTATGGATAGTTGTGCAGTAGAGTCTTGGAAAATATGGACAAATATGCATTCATAAGAACACTTAGTAGGTTTGGACAGATATATGACAGTGGATGAGAGCATGGATTTATAGAGTGGTTCAGAGACAAAGGAACATTATCATAATGGATGAAAATTACACAGGAAATGGTTCAAACAATGCTAATAGATTCCAAATTGATAGATATTTCTGGACACATGTAGTGCATACAACAACTCACATTCAAAACAGAGTAATGTTAAAAAAAAACAATGACAAAACTCCCTATGATCTATGGAAAGGAAGACTAGCAAATGTGAAGAACTTTAGAGTATTTGGAAGCAAATGCTACATCAAAAGAGAAGATGGAAAAATGGGAAAGTTTGACTCTTGTGTGGACAAAGGAGTACTTGTTGGTTACTCAAGTACAAGGAAAGCATACAAGTGTTACAATCTAAGGTTGAACAAAGTTTTGGAAAGCATCAATGTAACAATTGATGAAACAAGTGGACGAGAATTAAAATAAGAATAAAATGAGTCAGTGGAACAACTTTACGAAGAAGAAGCAAAAGATGAAGAAGGGTTCAAGAAAATGAAGTGCAGACAACAACCTCTACATCAAGGTTAAGGAAGAAATTTTCAAAGGATATGCAGAATGAATTTTAAATGTCATTACTCAGAGAACTATCCTTCTTTATGGGTCTTTATATATGTCAGAGAAAGCAAGGAATTTTTATTTCTCAAACTAAGTATATCATAGAAATGCTAAATAGGTTCGGAATGGAATATTGCAAACCAGTTACCACTCTTATGAAAACCAGTTGCAAGTTGAGCAAAGATGATGATTCAAAGTCTACAGACCAGAGGAAATACAGGTCAATGATTGGTATCTTATTATATGTGACAACATCCAGACCAGATGTAATGCATGCAATTGGACAGGTGGCATGATTTCAAGCAACACCAAAGGAATCACATGTATTAGCAGTGAAGAGGATTTTCAAATATCTCAATGGAATAGAAGAGTTTGGATTATGGTATCCAAAAGGAAAGGATCTATCACTTATTTCCTACACAAATGCAAATTGGGCAGGTTGAACTGATGACCAATGAAGCACCAATGGAGTAGCGTTCTACTTGGGTGAGTGTTTAGTATCTTGGCTAAGAAAGAAACAATCATCAATATATTTATCTACATCCGAAGAAGAGTATATTGCAGCAACCGTATGTTGTCCTCAGGTTCTATGGATGAAACAAACTTTGACAGACATAGAGGTTGAGTATGATGAGCCCATTCCAATCTATTTCGATAATACAAGTGCCATCAGTATCTCAAGGAAACCGGTGATGCACTTAAAGACGAAGTAGATTCCAATAAAGTATCACTTTTTAAGGGAACAGGTTGCAGAGAAGAACATCAAAGTTGAATATGTGGGCAGAAAAGAACAATTGGCAAACATCTTTACAAAACCGCTTCCAAGGGAAGCCTTTGAGTATCTTTGCCAGAGACTTGTAGTATTTTATACTCCAAAATGAATGCTATTGAATGATTATCTTATATGTCTTAGAATTACATGAGGAAACACCATAAAGAGGAAAGTTCAAGTTGGGAGATCAGTTTCAGGAAGAGTTCAGTCAGCGGGAGCAACCCCAGGTGGAAAGATACCTTTTCCATTGAGGACAAAGGGGGAGAGATTTATTAGATGCAAAGGTAAATTCTTGGAGAAAGAGAACAAAGGCATGGTTCCAGGGGGAGCGATGGTCACAGGGGGAGAATGAGTGATATGACTTCGGTATTGCATCAAATGTTTTCCATCAATGCCAAAGGGGGATATTTCTGATTAATTGTGTTGGTTGTCATTGATGTCAACCCTTGAAGAAAGTTCGGTAGCAAATTCTGGTAGCACAAAGGTTTGGGTAATGAACCCAAGTTTTTTTTTTATGGATAATGGTATGAGTTTTGATATATTTGTAGGAAAGACTATTCTATATGGATAGTACATGTCATGCAATTTCCAGTGGTATGTGGAACTTCACATAACTCCTCACGGTTAGAGAGTTATGGCCATGAGAAGTTGGAGAACCCTCGTGAGTCATCTAGAAGCCCCAAAAGGTCAAAGTAGTCAAAGTGGTTGCAAAGAAGAAATTATTTAAATAATAAAATGAAGTGATGAGTGTACTATAAGTCAAAGTGGATAGAAGAAAAATTATTTAAATAATAAATTTAACGAATAAATTACTAAGTGGACAAGTGGTTAGAAGCGGGTTAGCCCTAAAATAAGGAAAGTGGGTTAAGATGGTTAGAAGGTAATTTAAATAATAAAGTGAAGTTATGAGTGTACTATAAGTCAAAGTGGATACAAAAAAGTTTATTTAACTAATAAATTTAATGGATAAATTACTAAGTGGACAAGTGGTTAGAAGTGGGTTAGCCCTAAAATAAGGAAAGTAGGTTAAGATGGTTAGAAGGTAACCCCTTGAGGAAGCTACATGAAAGTATAAATAAGAGGCAAGGGTCTCTAATTTTTATATCAAACTTGAGAATATTGAATATCTACAAGTGAATGAGGTAACCAAAGGATATATATGCTGAATTTCAGAGGGAAGGTGGAGTAAAGAAGGCCGAAATTCAAGGGAGGATAAATTATTTTGATGATGCTTTCTAAGGTATGTTATTTAGAGGTCATCTCACCATTTTCACAATAATGTTTTTTCTAGAATCATTCAGACCATGAAATTGGGAGGTCGTTGCGAAAACATATCCAAGTAGTTGTGATAAATATTTCATCTTGTGGGTCGTTGTACTTTTGGATTTATACTCCATGGAAAATAGGGTTTGTGGCAAGTCCTGAAACTAGTCTAAAACATGTGTTTCGGGTAAAAACGTCATAACTTCATCATAACAGATCCAAATTTGGTAAGACTAAATTTATTGGTTAGAGTACAATCTATAGTATTTCGTGTACCATTTTCAAATCCATACAATAAATATTCTATGCATGGCATGCTCTACAAGTTCGCTCTCTAGAATAAAACAAAATTCAACAAGGTATGCCATTTTTTCTATAACTTCTTTTGTGAGAGGTTCCAAGTAGTGAAATCTGGAGGAATTGCATAAAAGAAACTAAAGAATATTGTGTACCATTTTTAGATATTTTTTCATTACAGGTACATAGTTATGATTATTGCAATTTAGGGTTGTTGACTAATCCAAAATTAGTCATGTGAGACTAAAGTAAGGTTTGATTTAATGGGTTATGGTATTTGGTTGCTAAAGAACTTTTTGATGGCTATATTGGTATATGGTTGAGGTACATTTTGGGTACATGGTTGAGACAAGTAGTTGATGAGTTGGAACATACATGAGGTGTATAGTTGATGATGTTGGTACATATTGATTAGTCATAGTAGATGAGTAGTTGATGCATGATTGGTACATACTTGGTACATGGTTGGAGGCACTTGTTAGTAGTATTGTTGACACATGGTTTATGGATGATGTAGCATACTTGTCTTGGTATATTATTAGAAGCACATATTGATCTTAGTGATGATTATGAGTTGTTGTGTTATGCTTGGTTGATGCACATATTGGTGACATTGTCCATATGGTTGAGAGTTGTCTCAATGATTGATGTTGGTGAGTAGATGTGATTTGGTTGATAAGATTGATGAGGTAGGTTGTTGTGATAGGTTGTTTGGACAGGTTATTGTGACATGTTATTTGTACAGGTTTGGTGCATGTTTGATGCATTTTTTTATGGTACAGGTTGATGTATGGTACATGTTGGCATAGGTTATTGGTACAAATTGTTACAGGTTGTTTGGTGTAGGTTGATTGGTACAGGTTTACAACAGTATATCTCATAATGATAGTGTGACAGTGGTTCTGGCATTCTATTTATATTTCAGGGTGGTTGGATGGGGCAAGGAAAGGTGGTTATATCGACCTTCCGATTGTAGCCAGAGAACATAGGGGGTTGTAGCCTCCTTCTATTTGTATCCATAGAATTGGGGAGTTGGAGCTTCCTTAAGGTTGTAGCCTGAGAAACTAGGGGGTTGGAGCTTCCTTCCAGTTGTAGCTGGAAAACAAAGGAAGTTGGTGCTTCCAATGAATGTAATTCTTAAAGACATATAAGAAAAACAATTATGTGGTTTTATCCCGATTTGGGTTTGCACATAAAAACACTGATGTACTGTGTATGTGTATGATTTCTCATTTTTTCATTGTTTATTTACTCTGCAACTATTGGATGATAATGCTACATTGATATTAAACTTGCATTTTATGGTTAAAAAGGATTAAATTTCTCTATTACTAATTCACCCCCCCTCTCAGTAATCCAACAGATCATTCTTAAAATCAATACAAAGGTGCATTGAATAGATATGCATCAAGAGTTGCACTCATGCATAGTAAGTGGTAGAGTTGCATTCATGCATGATAGAATTGTATGCTTGAATGCATTTTATGAATCTGTTTTGTGAATGCATGCATATATGATATTGAATGGAAATAATTATAATAACAACATAAATTTTACTAAATCATGGAGTTGAGAACATTTCGAGAGTTGTTATACATTGCAACAGTAAAGTTACTCTTGAAATTACTAAGACAACTGAGAGGGGGGGGGGGTGAATCAGTTGTTATTGAGCTTAAACAATTTTAAGTCTATTAAAACATTATTAATCTTTCTTCAAGTGATCATCAAGAATGTACAACATATGGATAGTAAAAGTAAAGAGTATCAGTCACACATAAGGTATACACAGAGACATATTTTCATGAGGAAACCCATAAAGGGAGAAAACCTCTTCTTCTTCAAAATGATAGGCAGTCTTTTAAGTTTTGTACATCATCTATAATTGAGCACCAACTCAATGTGAGGTTGTTACCTCTGTTTTACAAGATGCAACTTGTTTGAGAGCACCAACTCTCTGGTTTCTCTAGCACCCACTAGAAGGAAACACCAACTCCCTTAATGTTCCAGCACTAACTGGATGGAAGCACCAACTTCCAGTTACACAGGATCCAACCTGTATAACGGAGAACACTTGTTCTCCCTTGCACCACCCTGCCACCCTGGTTTCTCTGACTGCAACCAGATGGAAGATACAACTTCCTGTGTTCAAGTTTTCACTTGAAATTCTGAGGACAACAGTCCTCCCAAGCACCTCCCAGCCTCCCTAGAATATGTATGAATAAATAAACAGTCAACTACACAGATAAATCAATTCTTACCAATCTTTCTTTGTTCTGTAAATCTAGTCTTCTACTAACTGTTCTGCTATTCTTCTCTTCCTTTGTATGTTTAGCAGGTCTGCTCTGCATCAACTTGTTCTGTCATTATGCTCTGCTTCTGCTTCTCTTCATCATATGTTACTCTTCTATGAGATTCATCTCACACTGTGCATATTTTCAATCTCACACTGCACATTCTATGATTTTTCCTTTCTTACAGTTTCATTCATTTTTCATACAGAACAAAAAACCACACACAATCTGTCTCAATTTATTTTATACACACCTCCATGGCGGTTGCACTTCGCATTTCCTTAGGCAAAAGAAATACAATTGTCCAAGCAACTGAAACGCCAACTAATCAACAATCATGAGTCTGTTTCGCTAACAGATTCGAAACTGAGGAGTTAACTGTGAGAGAGAATAGTAACCCTCCAATCAACACTTGATTTGACGGTTCAGATCATTTTGCGATTTCGCAAATCACGATTTCGACACTCTTGACATTCAATGTTTTTGTCACTTCAAAGTCTCGATCCACGAAGCTCCATAATGGAGTCGTATCAACGATCCAGATCACATCTTGATCTGACGGTTGCAATTACGTCGCGATTTCGCATATCATGATATCAAGATTCTTGATGTTAATATTCTTTGACATCTCCAACACTCGATTCTCGAAACACCGAAATGGAGTTGGATCAATGGTCTAGATTCAATCTTGATTCAATGGTTGCGATTAAATCGCAATTTCGCATATCACAATTTCAGAATTCTTGTTGCATTGTTTCTTTTCCCTCTCCATGTCACGATTCACGAAACTTTGATATGGAGTTGGATCAATGGTCCAGATCTGATCTTGATTCAACGACTGCGATTGAATCGCGATTTCTCATATCGCGATTTCGGCATTATTGTTGCATTGTTTCCTTGTCTCTCCATGTCGCGATTCACGAAACTCCAATATGGAGTTGGATAAACGGTCCATATCTGATCTTGATTCAACAGTTGCGATTGAATTGTGATTTTGCATATCGTGATTTCGACATTCTTGTTGCATTGTTTTCTTGTCTGTCCATGTCGCGATTCATGAAACTCCGATATGAGTTGGATCAATGGTCCAGATCTGATCTTGATTCAACGGCTGCGATTGAATCGCGATTTCACATATCGCGATTTCATCATTCTTGTTGCATTGTTTTCTTGTCTCTCCATGTCACAATTCGTGAAACTCTGATATGGAGTTGGATCAACGGTCCAGATCTGATCTTGATTCAACGGCTGCGATTAAGTCGCAATTTTGCATATCGTGAAATTAGGATTCCTATGGATGATATTACTTGACATCTCCAACTCTCGATCCCCGAAACTCCGACATGGACTGGAATCAACTCTCCAGATTCAACCTTAATCTGACGGCTGATATTAAATCGCGATTTCGCATATCGCAATTTTGAGAGGTTAGGGAACATCGTTCCTTTGACTCTCCAGTCAACGAACTGACAATCTATCCCCATGTGTCCTACCCGTAAATGGATGGTCCTCCTTCTTTCGGAATTTTGTACGCCCACTTCTCCTTGTACTTTAAAGAGCGTGCAGGTTCTCCTTGATCCAACGATGGTCGGGTCCTACACTTGGATCTAACGCCTGAGATATGTCCTCCTCTTCAGTGCGCTCTTCTTGTCTACATTCAGATTTGGCTACCATCGTTCTATCGGGAATTTGAAGGGGATCCAATGAACAAAAATGCTTCTCAAACCTTACGGGCCTACCTCTTCAACATGATCTTATTCATATCTGACAACCATCGGGAATTCAGGAAGAGATCCAACGAACACAGTTTTTTCTCTTCCCCGATTATCACTGCACCGCTGATCATCGTTGTTGTACTCAAGCCATCATCACTATTGTACTTTCCATCAATGACAAGTATACACTTCCTGTAAAACATGCCAACAATCCTCTGTACATTCTTCCTGTACTCATGCCATCTTTACTTATGCCCGTCTGTTACATTCTTCCTGTACTTATGCCATTCACTATCTGTTAAATATTTGCTAACAATCTCCCCCTTTGGCATTGATGGAAATACAAGCACCTGCATGCATTCAGACTCGACTCTCCTCCCGAACTCTTTTCTCCCCCTTTGACATCAATGTCAAAGAAGAAACATTCTTCCCCTGATCTTTTTGCAAAACATACTCCCTCTGTTGACTATAAGCATCTTGGAAATACACTAGATATTCAATAAGTACTCCCCCTGACCAAGTGAGCAGATTAGGCACAAGAAATTATAACCCCGAATTTTTTATGAAGATATCCAAAAGGGGTCGATGCTAATGGTTTAGTAAAGATATCAGCCATCTTTTCTTTGGAAGAAATATAATTCAGCTGAACAATTCTGTTTGTAACTTGTTCTCTGAGAAAATGGTACTTTATTGGAATATGCTTAGTCTTGGAATGAAGAACAAGATTCTTGGAGACACTAATGGCACTGGTGTCATCACAATGAATTGGAATAGGGTCAGTGTAAGTTACCTTCAGATCTGCAAGAGTTTGTATCATCCATAATATTGTGTGCAGCAAGTAGCAACAACAATGTATTTTGCCTCTATAGTGGATAATGAAATAGATCCTTTCTTTTTACTAAGCCATGCAACTAATGAGTCACCCAGAAAGAATGCTCCTCCACTTGTAATTTTTCTCTCATCAACACAATTTGCCCAGTCTGCATCTGAATAAGCAGTTAATTGGAAATTATGATTTCTAGGATACCATATACCATAAGTCATTGTTCCCTTCAAGTATTTAAATATCATTTTGATAGCTACCAAATGAATTTGTTTAGGAGCAGACTGAAAACGACCTACCATTCCAATAGCTTGCATTATATCAGGACGGGATGCTGTGATGTACAGAAGACTGCCTATCATAGAGCGATATGTCCTTTGATCAACATCTAGTGAGATATCATCTTTACTCAGCTTACAACCAACCACCATAGGTGTGCTAACTGTAGAGGAATCTTCCATCTGAAATTTCTTCAACATCTCTTTCAAATATTTTTCTTGAGAAATAAAAATTCCTGCAGAGCTTTGTTTTACTTGTAGGCCAAAAAAATATGACAGTTCTCCTATCATGGACATTTCAAATTCTGTTTGCATAGAATTATCAAACCACTAGACAAATGATTCATTAGTATAGCCAAAAATAATATCATCTACATAAACCAAAACAACTAGTAAATTATCACCTTCAGACTTAATGTAAAGATTATTGTCAACAATACCTTTCTTGAACCCTTTTTCTTGTAGAAATTTGTCTAATCTATAATACCAAGCTCGTGGTGCTTGTTTTAGTCCATATAAGGCCTTCTTCAGCTTACAAACATAATTAGGATTATCTGTCAATGAGAATCCTTCAGGTTGCTCCATATATACTTATTCCTCTAGATCTCCATTAAGAAATGTTGACTTAACATCCATCTGATAAACTTTGAAGTTCTTATGACATGAATAAGCAAG
>ML787071.1:177210-208637 GCA_009831015.1 Picea engelmannii
ATCCTTGGAGGCTAGCACAATAGGCTTTGTATATCCAGTCTCTACTACATCCCAAACATCAGCACCCAAGGCCATTAAATATGTTCTCATTCTAATCTTCCAGAAGGAAAAATTTGTTCCATCAAACAGAGGGGGCTTAGAGGCTGGAGTCCCTTCATGACTTGTCATGTTTAAGCTTACAGATCTACCTTTGATTAAAAGGAACCCGCTCTGATACCAATTTTTCAAATTACTAATACAACTGAGAGGGGGGGGGGTGAATCAATTGTTATTGAGCTTAAACAATTTTAAGTCTATTAAAACATTATTAATCTTTCTTCAAGTGATCATCAAGAATGTACAACATATGGACAGTAAAAGTAAAGAGTATCAGTCATACATAAGGTATACACAGAGACATATTTTCACGAGGAAACCCATAAAGGGAGAAAACCTCTTCTTCTTCGAAATGATAGGCAATCTTTTAAGTTATGTACATCATCTATAATTGAGCACCAACTCAATGTGAGGTTTCTACCTCTGTTTTACAAGCTGCAACTTGTTTGAGAGCACCAACTCTCTAGTTTCTCTAGCACCCACTAGAAGGAAGCACCAACTCCCTTAATGTCCCAGCACCAACTGGATGGAAGCACCAACTTCCAGTTACACAGGCTCCAACCTGTATAACAGAGAACACTTGTTCTCCCTTGCACCACCCTGCCACCCTGGTTTCTCTGGCTGCAACTAGATAGAAGCTACAACTTCCTGTGTTCAAGATTTCACTTGAACTTTTGAGGACAACAATCCTCCCGAGCACCTCCCAACCTCCCTAGAATATGTATGAATAAATAAACAGTCAACTACGCAGATAAATCAATTCTTACCAATCTTTATTTGTTCTGTAAATCTGGTCTTCTACTAACTGTTCTGCTATTCTTCTCTTCCTTTGTCTGTTCAGCAGGTCTTCTCTGCGTCAACTTGTTCTGTCATTCTGCTCTGCTTTTGCTTCTCTTTATCATCTGTTACTCTTCTCTGAGTTTCATCTCACACTGTGCATATTTTCAATCTCACACTGCACATTTTATGATTTTTCCTTTCTTACAGTTTCATTCATTTTTCATACAGAACAACCAACCACACATAGTCTGTCTCAATTTCTTTTATACACACCTCTAGGGTGGTTTCACTTTGCATTTCCTTAGGCAAAAGAAAGACAATTGTCCAAGCAACTGAAACGCCAACTAATTGGCAATCATGAGTCTGTTTCGCTAACAGATTTGAAACTGAGGAGTTAACTGTGAGAGAGAACAGTAACCCTTCGATCAACACTTGATCTGACAGTTCGGATCATTTCACAATTTCGCATATCACGATTTCGACACTCTTGACGTTCAGTGTTTTTGTCACTTCAAAGTCCCGATCCACGAAACTCCGTAATGGAGTCGTATCAACGGTCCAGATCACATCTTGATCTGATGGTTGCAATTACATCGTGATTTCGCATATAGCGATATCGAGATTCTTGATGTTAATATTCTTTGACATCTCCAACACTCGATTCTCGAAACACCGAAATGGACTTGGATCAATGGTCCATATTCAATCTTGATTCAATGGCTGCGATTAAATCGCGATTTTTCATATCGCGATTTCAGAATTCTTGTTGCATTGTTTCTTTTCCCTCTCCATGTCGCAATTCGTGAAACTCCAATATGGAGTTGGATCAACAGTCCAGATCTGATCTTGATTCAATGGTTGCAATTGAATCACAATTTCTCATATTGCGATTTTGGCATTCTTGTTGCATTGTTTTCTTGTCTCTCCATGTCGCGATTCGTGAAACTCCAATATGGAGTTGGATCAACGGTCCCGATATGGAGTTGGATCAACGGTCTAGATCTGATCTTGATTCAATGGCTTCGATTAAGTCGTGATTTTTCATATCACGAAATTGGGATTCCTGTGGATGATATTACTTGACATCTCCAACACTCGATCCCCGAAACTCCGACATGGACTGGAATCAATTGTCCAGATTCAACCTTATTCTGATGGCTGAGATTAAATCGCGATTTCACATATCATGATTTCGAGAGGTTAGGGAACATCGTTCCTTTGACTCTCCAGTCAGCGAACTGACGATCTATCACCACGTGTCCTACCCGTAAATGGACGGTCCTCCTTATTTTGGAATTTTGTACGGCCACTTCTCCTTGTACTTTAAAGAGAGTGCAGGTTCTCCTTGATCCAACGATGGTCGGGTCCTGCGCTTGGATCTAACGTCTGAGATCTGTCCTCCTCTTCAGTGCGCTCTTCTTGTCTACATTCATATCTGACGACCATCATTCTATCAGGAATTTGAAGGGGATCCAACAAATAGAAATGCTTCTCAAACCTTACGGGCCTACCTCTTCAGCATGCTCTTATTCAGATCTGACGACCATCGGGAATTCAGGAAGAGATCCAACGAACACAGTTGTTGCTCTTCCCCGATTATCACTGCACCATTGATCATCACTGTTGTACTCAAGCCATCATCACTACTGTACTTGCCATCAATGACAAGTATACGCTGCCTGTAAAACATGCCAACAATCCTCTGTACATTCTTCCTGTACTCATGCCATCTTTACTTATGCCCGTCTGTTACATTCTTCCTGTACTATTGCCATTCGTTGTTTGTTAAATATTTGCTAATAGTTGCAAGTCAATTAGTCACTTGAGCATTGACTACAGGAATTTTTTTTGTTAAGGAAATAGAGTAATGAACTTATTGATATAAAGTTTGAACATGCATAGGCATAGAATGATAATTCATTCTCTTTGATAAATTGTTTGATAGTGTGAATTGAATTGTTAAGTGTGGACAATTCTAAGACCACTTTGTAAGGTTTTCGTAAATATTGTAATGAAAGTATGATGTACAAGAAATATTGACAATATGTTGGCTGAATGCAAGATATAAGCATTGTAGGAAAAATGTTATTCAGTATGGTGCTTGCTGAAATCTATAAGGAAGACTACATCCTACTATTGCAACAACCATGAAAAATTGAGATAGAATTTCATATTTTGGGGAAAAGTTGATTCCTTATGAAATAAGTTTAATTTTCTAAATGAATTGTTATATTGTTATCTCATGATAATTGCATGTGTGTGATGCAGATGAGATATTTTTGATTAAAGTTGGAATGCTTGGGAAGAACAACTATTGTTGGAGACACTGGAGCACTTTAAATGAACAATCTTGGTGAGGTTATGGTAATGAGTTAGAGCTCTCCTTGTGTGTGAAATACTTGGCAAGATGGATCATTGAAGGAATGTGTAGAAGTGAAGGGATACCTAAGCCTGGAAGGGTGAGTGCCACAAGGATGAGGCAACTCATGAGTTCTTATGGCATGGTAGTTTTCATAACGAGGGTGTGTCAAATGGAATTGTGAGCTAACATTATTTCTTGAAGAATCTCTATGGAATAGAGCAAATGAATTCCAACTACAATATGATTACAAGAAATGGTGCTTGGAAGTAGAGCACCAGCTGGATAAAAAGATTCCAATAGAAAAATCTTGGATTTTTTTGAAGAATTTTGAATTGTTCATGGTATATAATGCATTGAGGACAATGCATAAATAAGGGGAGGGGATTGTAATACCCCAAGAACGAGCCCCAGTTGTAAATGTGAATGTGAATGTGTTTTATAGGATGGTGAGCCAGGTTATTATAATCCATAAGTCTTATGTGATTATTAGGCTGGAGAGACTAGATGATAAATGCCATCGAGCCTATTTTTGTATATGTAAACAATCATATCATTAATAAAATACATCACTATGTGTAGACTAACCACAATAAAAGAGTATGGGAGAATAAACTACACTAGGAAGGGAAAGGGAGGGGATAAGATTCTAGGTAAGGGGGATAATCTAAAGGGATCATTACCAAAGGAATATTATAATATTATTATAAATACTATGGCGAGGATAATAATTTTATCCTAAGTTCCTCTGGGAAACAGGATGAATCCCAAGTGGAGAGAAATGAGCTCCAAGAGAGCCATGTGTCATCAAGGGTGCATGCAAATATATGTGGGGAAATTAGTCTATTTTGGGATCCTTCCCCATTCACTCATGCATTCACTCACTCAACTATCCTCTCCATCAATTGACCTATTCATCATTCATGCACCCTTGGAGCCCGCACACACTCTCGAGCTACCCCATACATTTCATGTTATCAGCAGAAAATCGTATTCCTCCTGGGTGGCACAATGCACATGTACCTACATGACCCTATGTTGTATTTGTCTGTTATGAACAACACCTATTCCAAACTCGAAGGTTGTTGTTTCTACCATCACTTGTGCATTAGTTGAACGTCATTGTTATCTTCACCATGAACTGCAATTGGTTGAATTAAGATTTGGATTGAATAGGCAGGTTGTCAGGCCCATGGATTGAAGAGGTAGGTTTTCATGCCCGTGAGAAGCTCTCTCCAGGTGAGAGAGTTTGTTGGGAAAGTGATTTTCCTAAGGGATCCCAACTGTAGCTATAGTGCTATGAGACTTCTTTTCTGGCCTATTTTTGAAGATCTAGAAGGAAGGTGGGGCAGATGAAGGACTATTGAGAAGAGAAGGGGCACACTTCCTGGGGTGGGACATGCATGTGGGGAATGAGAAACTATAGGTTGGTAGTTTGAGTTGGCTCCTGGAATGAGATCCTTCCTATCATCTGTGTTGTCTCAGCCTAGCCTAGTAATCCCTATACTAGGGTGGAGTTTAGTCCTAGCTCGAGGGTGAACCAATGTTGAGAGTTATGAGTAGCGTGGTATAAGGCTGGGAGGATCGTGAAAGGTCTACACATAGTTGATGGTATTCTAAAAAAGATAAGTATCAATTATGTATTAGTTTACATGTTGTGTAATTATACTTGTGTTAATGTTTATGGGTTTCTCCTGTGTATGTTGCATGTATATTGTTACTGTTATTTCCGGATGAATCTGTGTATTTTCATAATATGTTTTCCTGCTTAAGTTTTATACTATATACAGATGGAATTAGAGTGTGTTATGGAGTAGCATGGCCCAACCTTGAAGGACGAGGATAATACAAATTATGAATCTTTCCTATAGGAGAGTACAATATAATACCTGCACCATTACCCTCACTTGAACAGACACCATCAAAGTGCATGTGCCACATTCCATCCTCAGGCTCTGAAGAGAGTAATACAAAATCATCATCTTCTTCAAGAAAAATTGAATATACACCTAGGTCTTCCTCAATGAAGTTTACATGAGGTTGAGGGAGATTCTCAATATATGTTGAGAGACATCCTTCCCTAAGGGAAATTATGTTTTTTCCTATTTTAGGGAGGGCATGTGTGAACCATCTAAATAAATGTACCCACCAGTCACTGCTTTCCATTCTCTTCCTAGAATGATAGAATAATTGCTAATCGACATGTATATGACCTAAATGTTGCAGGTGGTTCTAATATTTTGATGAGCACACAAGACTAATGTTACATCTTTGATTTCTCCAATTGTAACTTGTTGTTGACTATTATAAGAGAACATAGACTTTGAATTCTCATTGGTATGTGAAATACTCAATTCTTCCATGATAATCTTTGACATAACATTTGGACTTGACCCACCATCAATGAAGTAGCAATGGCCAATTTTATCCATTATTTTTACTGATACATAGAAGAAAGGATTTTTTACATAACTCATAGGGTTATATACACTTACTTTATTTATGTAAAATTCTTCTTCATTAGACTCTTCAGATAAACTAGCTACGATGGAAGTTTTACCTTCCATAAATTCTTTCAGATGCCTTGTTGTTCTGGGAGGGTGACCATATATAGTAAAGATGCATCTACTTTGATTGTAGATAGTTATTTGAGAACGTTGTATTTATCATAAGAAGGATAAGAGGTGGAAACATATTGACTTTGGGTACCCTTAGTAAACTAAGGGTTTGTTTGTTGAGAGGATTGACTTGGGGAAAAACAAGTTTTTGGATTGCCACCCTTCCTTTTGTTTGCATATGATTTATTCCTTGTATATGCCATCATAACATCATCTTTAGGAGCCCAATCTAAGGAAACAATAGTTGTATCATCTTTCTTGCCAAATATTTTCTCTTGTACTCTCTTTTTTACCTCACATGTACTTTCTTCGTGATCATCATCACACAAATTACACCAATCCCTAGAAAGAATAGCCTTTGGTTTTGTATTAAACTGAAAAATTAGTTGGTTTATTGCATAATACAAATTGTGTGTGTAATATCCTCGGCTACCCATGGTCGGGCCACGCTACATGAGGGAACACTTTCGTTCTCTCACTGTGGAACATACTGTAACATACCTAGTATTCAACTGAGCTATGCCACATAAAATTTTCTTTTCTAACTGCATGCATTTATAAACATACACACACATCACTCTTGTGGAAGCTTTACATATAAAATGTAAACAAACAATTACATTCATTAAATATACGATTTCACACTGAAATAATAGTAACATAGATATGCAGCATATACAGGAATTACCCATAATCATATAGACAGTTATAATCACACATATGATAAACCCATAAAATAAGCACGTAAATAACAATGCAACATGTAAATTTATCACACAATTGGTACTTATCTTTTAAGAATATCACCAACTTCATTCATACCTTCCAAAAACCTCCTAGCCTTAGACCACATTGTTCATCACTCTCAACAGTGAGTCACCCCCAATTTGGGATTGAACTCCACCCGGTAAAAGGGATTCCTAACCAGGATAAAGGCTCATAGACAATAGGAAAGACTCTGTCATGGTGCTCACTCAACTAACAGCCTACAATCTCTCATTACCCACATGCATGTCCCACCCAAGGAAGTGTGCCCCTTCTCTGGTCAACAGTCCTTCGGCTACCCAACTTCCCTTCCAAGGCTTCAGCAACATGTCAAACAGGAAGTCTCAGAGCACTGTAGCTACAGTTTAGCACCTTCAGGAAATCAATCCCCAACAATTCTCTCACCCAGAGAATTTCTCACGGGCCTGAAAACCTGCTTCTTCAATCTCACTCCCAAGCTAACCAGCTACACAAACAGGTATGGCTATGAATGCAGGTTCCAGTATAGAGACATGAATGTATCAAGGATAACTTACTGCGTGAGTGGAAAATGGTCCTAGAATCATGGCTTGATGATCAATGGAATGATGGAAAAGATTATCGTAACAATGATGGGGGTCCTCTCCAAATGAACTAATTCCCAACGATATGTATGCATGTCCCCAACTTGACACTTGTCATGTTGGGAGCTACTTTGGTCCACTTGTCCCCAACTTTAGAACTTAGGATAAAATAATTATCCATACTTTATGTTTTAAGAAATATTAATATAATATTCCTTTTTGGCTTAAGCTCTCTAGCTTATCCCTTTCCTTTAAATTTTGGCCCTCCCTTTCCCTAACTAGTGGATTTTAGTCCCCCATCTCTTTTATTGTGGTTGGTCTGCGCGCAATGATGTATTTTATATTAATCATGAGAGATATACAAAATAGGCACACTGGACTTTAACGTCTAGGCGCTCTGGCCTAATTCCAAAACATAAGCATCCCATCTTATAATAACTAGCTCACCAGCCTATAACACATACCATATACAAAAAGGCTCACTGACCTCAATATTGTGTGCACTTTAGTTACTACGTGCGGTATCTGGGTATGTGAAAACTACATCATTTTATTGTGCAATACATGCGCGCACTATGCCATGAAAGGTGCATTACAAAATGATGTCAAAAAATCTCACCAGATTAAGTACACTTGCATTACATTTAAAATTGGGTTCGGCCAAGGGATATTACAATCCTCTCTCCTTATTTATGCACTGTCCTCAGTGCATCATGTACCCATATACAACAAAATTTTCAAAAATCCTCAAAAAGATGTGGGTATTATGCCGCCATTGCATCCTCATGCTCCCAAGTAGCATCCTTAGGATCGTACCAGGTCCATTGGACCTTTACAAGCCCTATGGCTCGATTCCGGAGCTGTTTGATTTTCCGGTCTAGAATGTGCACCGGATGCACTTGGAAAGCGCCTTATTGCTCCACCTGAATCACATTCCAATCAATAACGTGATTAGCATCAGTTATATATTTACTTAGAAATGATACATGGAATACATTATGAACAAACATAGACGTAGGCAATGCAATAATAAAAACAACTGGACCAATCCTCTCTAGGATTTCAAATGGCCCACAATAACGAGCTGCCAACTTTGAACAGTTTCCCAACTTCAGGGAACTTCTGTTGGCTTTTAATTTCAAAAATACATGGTCTCCCACATTCCCTGTGAGTTCTACCTTTATCAGCATAACGTTTCTGCCTGTCTTGGGCAACCTTTAAATTTTTCTTTATTTTTATCATTTGCTCCTCCATTTCCCTGACCAAATCTGGTCCAACCACTGCTCTGTCTGTTGGGTTATCCCAACTTACTGGAGTGTTTCACTTTCTTCCATAAAGTGCCTCAAATGGGATCATATTTAGAGATGTTTGGTACTCATTGTTGTAAGCAAACTCTACCAAGTGTAGGTATTCTTCCCATTTTGATGGTTTATCCATCACATACATACTCAACATATCTTCAATCACTTGATTCACCCTCTCTGTTTGTCCATCTGATTCTGGATGATAGGTTGTACTAAAATTCAAATTTGTTCCAAATCCATTAAATAACCCTTTCCAAAATTTTGAGGTAAATTTTGGATCTCTGTCAGACACAATTGTCTTGGGTATCCCATGTAATTTAGCAATTTACCTCATATAAACATCAACAATGTTTTCTACCTTGTGAGTGAGATTAACTGGAATAAAATGGGTAGCTTTAGTAAGCTTATCCACCACTACCATGATATAATCATGTTTCTTGTTTGTTTTGGGCAGTTTGGTGATGAAATCCATTGTTACAACTTCCCATTTTCACTCAGGAATGGGTAATGGTTGTAGAAACACAGTTGGGTGTCTATGCTCAGCCTTTACCTTTTGACATTCCAAACATCTAGCAATAAAATCAACAACCTCTTTCTTCATGCTTGGCCAATAATATTGGCTCTTGACAGCTGCAATAGTTTTCTGATATCCTGGGTGCCCAACATAAGGCACATTATGCATTTCTCTCAATATCAGATTTTTCAATTCCTGAGAATTTGGTACATAAATTCTTCCCCTGTACATGAAAATTTCATCATTATCTAGCTTATATTCTTCAATTTTCTACTGCAAAATACCTTCTTGTACTTTTGCCACTAATTCTTTGTATTGGAAATTTGATTTGGTAGCTTCTACAATTTTGTATTTCAAATTTTATTGGTACATGATAATGGATGTAGCATGCAATTCATGTACTCTTATGTTGAGTGCATCAACCACTTTATTCTCTTTCCCCTTGATATGCTTTATATCAAAGTCATTTTTTCTTAGAAATTCTAACCATCTACTTTGCCTAGCATTTAGATTTGGCTGATCAAATAAATATTTCAGACCATTGTGGCATGTTCTTAGCTCGAACCTTTTTCCAATGAGGTAGTGTCTCCATTTCCTCAAGGCATGCACTATGGCTGCCAACTCCAAATCATGAGTGGCATATTGTCTTTCATGCTCCTTCAACTTCCTTGATTCATAACATATAACAAACCCATTTTGATGGAGGACTCCACCAAGTCCCTCTTTACATGCATCTGTGCATACAATGAAGTCTTCATTTCAGTCTGCAATCCTTAGTATTGGAGCACTTGTCAATAATTATTTCAAGTGTTGGAAACTCTTTTCACAATCCCATGTCCACTGAAACTTCACACCCTTTCTTTGCAAGGAAGTGATTGGGTGTGCAATCTTTGAGAATCCTTCAATGAATCTCCTATAATAGCCTGCAAGACCCATGAATGACCTCACCTCGGTGACATTCTTTGGCGCTGACCATTCTCTAATGGCTTCTATATTCTCAGGATCCACTGCTATCCCATCCTTTGAAACGATATGCCCCAAATAATGAATTTGTTTCTGATAGAATGAGGACTTGCTCAATTTGGCATACAACTGATGCTCCCTTAATACTTGCAATACCATCCTCAAATTATGTTCATGCTCTTCCTATGACTTAGAATATATAAGAATGTCATCCAAAAAGACAATGACAAACTTGTCTAAATATTCTCGGAAAACACCATTCATTAAGCACATGAAAACAGCTGGTGCATTTGACAACTCAAATGGCACCACTGTGAACTCATAATGACCATACCTTGTCCTAAAGGTGGTCTTGTTGATATCTTACTCTTTAATATTTACCTGATGGTATCCTGATCTGAGATCTATCTTTGAAAATATCTTTGCATCCTTCAATTGATCAAAGAGATCATAAATCCTTGGCAGGGGATACTTGTTCTTAACAATCACTTTATTCAACTATCTGAAGTCAATGCACAATCTTAATGTTCCATATTTATTTTTCACAAACAAGACCGAGGCACCCCAAGGTGACACACTTGGGCGTATATACCCCTTCTTAAGAATCTCTTCAAGCTGCATTTGCAACTCCTTCAATTCTGGTGTACTCATTCTGTAAGGAGTCTTTCACACTGGAGCTACTCTAGGCATTAGATTTATAGAGAAATCAATGTCTCTCTTTGGTGGTTGTCCTAGTAATTCCTTGAATACATCTTCAAATTCTTTTAGGACTGCATAATATTCCAAATTTGGCACCTTATCCTTAGGTGTCTCTTCCATATGAGCTGCAAATATTTGGGCACCCTTTTCTGTAACATTTCTTCAGCTGCAATGTTGAAATTTCTCCAATGGTTATTTCCCTGGGAATTCCCTGCACTTTCCTTTGGTTCCCTTCCTCATCCAAGAAAGTAAATACTTTGTTATGACAGTCTAAGAGAGCATGATGTTGGTCAAACCAATCCATCCCAATTAGATAGTCATAGGAACCTAAAGGCAAGATGTTCAAATCTGCCTTGGTGTTTAGTCCATTCATGTCCATAAGACATGACTTAACCATCTCATTACCTTTTCTTTTGCCTCCTATAGCCAACTACACCAACCAATATTTTCCATGTTTGCTTCTTGGCAATTGAAAACTTTCCGCCATCTTAGGATCTATGTAGCTATGACTAGATCCCGAATCAATTAAAATAGCAATGGTTTGGTTGTTGATCATACCTTCCACTTCAATCATGTGGGACTAATACTCTGCTTGCTTGTTCTCCAGGGATGCATAGATCCTTGGCACATTTATGCCCATGTCCTCCACTATTTCAGCTTGTTGTACATTGTGAAGAGTCCTTCCTTTTTCACCTCTATGAGGACAATCTATGAACATATGATCCCCTTTACAACCCCAACATTGAATAGGTGGATGCCTTGTCCTTTGACTCCATGTGTCAATCATTCTGGGTTATTTAGGTGTTTTCTGTCCCTGAGGATTATTTCTGAGGAAGGGTGGCTTAGATCCCTTCTTCCTATGATCCATATTTAATTTATTTTTGTCTTTCCAAGCCTTTTGGAAAGTTGGTCTTGCTTTCTGCTGATCATATAAGCATTTAGCTTGCCTTATGGTCTCTTCCAATGTCTTGGGATCATCATACTATATTTTTTCACTGATGAATGATGGAAATCCACTCAAATACCTTTGAATTTTGACTGTTTCGTCCTTGATGAAAGAGACATACTTCAACAGTTCTAGAAACCTTCTTTCATATTCATCTATGGTCGTACTTCCAAGCTTGAGTTCAAATAACGCTTTCATTTTCTTGTCATAATATCTCTTAGTCAAGTATTTCTTCTCAAAATACTTCTTGAATTCCCTCCAAGTAACACTTTTCTCTTTAATGTGTTGCACCTACACAAGTTGATCCCACCACATGGATGCCTTTCCTTTGAGTTGATAGATGGAAATTCTACCCTTTGCATGAGAAGAATAATTATGAAATTGAAAATACTTTCTCATGCCCAACAACCATGTTTCTGGATCTTCATCCTTCTTGTACTCACCATCAAATGTAGGAGGTTTTATTTTGTTCATTTCTCCTAGCAGTTCATCCACCCCAGAACTCTTGTGCTTCCTGATAGGGGATGGACTTGAGCTATTGTGTGCCCTCTTATTGGAATGGTTCGGGGAGTGATGGTGAAGTATGCTAACACTTCTTTCTTTTCTTTTCTCATCATGAGACCTGTGGCTTCTAGATTTTCTTGAGCCACTCTCCTTATCCAATTTCTTTTCTATTTTGTTCAAGCTCTGCAACAACTTCATGCTGAAGTCATCATGTTGCTCCTTGGCTCTCATAATCCTTTCAATATTATCTTTATGGCTTTGGAAATCCCTTTGCAAATTTTTCATGGTCTCTTCCATATTCATGTTTTCATTCCTCTCTCCTCCATGTCCATTGGAATTTGTTCCTTCCATGCCCAAATGGACATCCATCTCTCTTCTCTCATCCTGCTGACTGTAAATCCCTTGTACCTCTTCCATTCCTATGGAATCTGTACTGATCTTTAACTAATCCAGTTGTTGTTAATTATGCAAAATGTGCAGCCAACAAAACTTATCAGGCTAACTAATTCAACACTTCATGAAAAATATGAACCATTTTGGTTCAATATATACATCAGAATTATCTCTTCTAATTTCCTGGTGCTATCACCATGATAACTTTTAGATACATTGGGGAGAAAGGTGGGTTTATGAAGGCACTTTCGCCAAAGTCCCGATGTCACATGTTTCAATATGTCAAAAACCACCACTCGTGGGACGGGCGATGCCTAGTCAGATCACCCTATTTCACTCATTCGGTACTTCACAGTCGTATGAAGTCAGGTGAACGCCGCCATGTAACGAACTTGAATGCTAATCATTTGAAATGGATTATCCGAGCATGGAAAACCAATGTATTTGTACGTAAGTATGTCTGTGATTCATTATTGGGACTCTATAACTACCAATTCTCAAGTATGGAGGCATCATCTTATCCATAAATGGAGTAATCTCCCAATTTGCTCGACCTTCTGATCTCTGTAAAAGCATTTTGGTGTCCAAAAAATTGAGGTACATGGACAAAGCTATATCCGGTGAGACTGGTTATTTAGGAAACATGGTATATTTCCCTACTAGTAAGAAGGAAAAGGTAATTTCACAAATAATAGCGACTAAATTTCACACAGAACCTACCACAGACTTGAAATTGGAAGTCAAGCTAAATCCTATTATGAGGGATCTAGTCATCAACAGGCAAGCTGTTAAGAAGAAATGGAGAAAGTGATAGAAGAAAGAAAGCATAGTTGAAGTGGATACAAGTGTTGGAGAGGATCAATTGGTCTGGTTAGATACTTTAAAGGAGGAGATTGCTAAGCTGAAATGAGTCCTCGACTAAAATTAAGTACATTTCAACAATTTTTGGATATATGGTAGTAGGGGTAAGAGGCCCTAGAGACGATAGACCTGTTCTTAAATGGTCCCTTTAAAATAGGATAACTATTATTTTAAATCATTCCTTTTTGTAACTTATTCCTATTTTTAGAAATATGCGAAAGTCCGAGTGTTTTCAAATTCTACAAATAATTCCTCTATATATAAGTATTATCTGAAGGACGAGGAAAGTGACAAAAGGAACCTGCCTTCTGTGAAGGAAGGCTTTTTGTAATTTTGGGATTAAAATGAATATATAAATGCAGAAGTGAATGTTGGACTGTTTATGACAAGATTCTAACCGGTGGTGATATGAGTCTTATTTTCTTTCATAGTATGTGTTTCTTGTAAGCTTATATTCCACTTTTATTTGTCTGAATTGAAGGAACATAAAACCTAGAATTCATCTCTGAGATGCTCTCGGCTTAGCAATTTAGACTATATTTATTGCTTCTCAAACCAACTATGAATTCATTTTAAATAATGCTCTGATGTGGTTGTGTGTTTCTTTTTCCTCTAATACCATGCAAATTTTCTATTAAACTCAGACTCATCATCTTAATTAGCCTTCCAAATGACTTTACACGCACAAAAATTCAACTTGTACACCCATATTTATCGTGCACAACAACACCAAAAGGTAAATCATGCTTCCATGCACATATATCCACTATCCAGTTCTTCTCCATCACGCCAATAACTTGCGCACACTACTTTTGCTTTGCGTGCGAATATCCACTAGGCACAGTTTTGGTTCTTGCATTGATACCTGTTGTGCACAGATTTTGTATCGCGCACTGATATTCCACATGCATTTCGGTCTATGCATTTGCACCATGCCAAAGTTCAATATGCCCCACCGCGCACAATAATCTACGCGCACCATTGACTACACTATCGTGAGACAACTTATACTCCTACTATGCGCGCACCAACCAAACTCCTCTGTGTTTTGCAATACTGTGCACACCATGTGCACCATTACTATGTGTGTGTGCATTGTGCAATGCTAAATTTAGCATGCAGATCTGCACACAATATTCTTTCGCGCGACACCACAATTTACTGCGTGCACCTGCACGCCAACATTTTTCGCGCAGTGCCAAAATTTACCACGCGTGCATGTATGCTAATATTTTCCACGTGGTGAAAAATTTACCGTGCACGCTTGCACGCCAATATTTTCTGCGTGGTGCCAAAATTTACCGCGTGTGCTTGCACGCCAATATTTTCCGCGCAGTGTCAAAATTTTCCATGGACGCTCTGTGACTTGAAATTTGGCGACTTCGAAATTAATCTTCTGTGAATATTCGCTTCAACTGAACCTTTCCAGCCCATCCAGGCTCAGTGTTGGAACTATTGCTCTGATACCATATTGTAACATCCCTGACTACCCATGGTCGGGCCACGCTACACGAGGGAACACTTTTGTTCTCTGACTGCGGAACATACTGTAACATACCCAGTATTCAACTGAGCTGTGTCACATAAAATTTTCTTTTCTAACTGCATGCATTTAACAACATACACACACAACACTCTTGCTGAAGCTTTACATATAAAATGTAAACAAACAATTACATTCATTAAATATATGATTTCACACTGAAATAATAGTAACACAAACATGCAGCATATACAGGAATTACCCATAATCATACAGACAATTATAATCACACATATGATAAACTCATAAAATAAGCATGTAAATAACAATCCAGCATGTAAATTTATCACACAATTGGCACTTATCTTTTAATAATATCACCAACTGCATCCAGACCTTCAACGAACCTCCCAGCCTTAGACTGCACTATTCATCACTCTCAACAGTGAGTCACCCCTGAGCTAGGACTAAGCTCCACCCAGTAAAAGGGATTCCTAACCAGGATAAAGGCTCATAGACAATAGGAAAGACTTTATCATAGTGCTCACTCAACTAATATCCTATAGCCTCTCATTCCCCACATGCCTGTCCCACCCAAGGAAGTGTTCCCCTTCTCTACTCAATAGTCCTTCGGTTGCCCCACTTCCCTTCCAGGGCTTCAACAACAGGCCAGACAGAAAGTCATAGAGCACTGTAGCTGTGGCTTAGCACCTTCAGGAAATCAATCCCCAACAATTCTCTCACCCAGAGAATTGCTCACGGGCCTGACAACCCACTTCTTCAATATCGCTCCCAAGATAACCAACTACACAAATAGGTATGGCTATGCATGCAGGTTCGGGTATAGTGACATGAATGTATCAAGGATAACTCATTGCGTGAGTGGAAAATGGTCCTGGAATCATGGCTCAATGATTGATGGAATGATGGAAAAGATGATCATAACAATGATGGGGGTCCTCCCCAAATGAACTAAGTCCCAACAATATGTATGCATGTCCCCAACTTGACACTTGTCATGTTGGGAGCTACTTTGGTCCACTTGTCCCCAACTTTAGAGCTTAGGATAAAATAATTATCCATACTTTATGTTTTAATAAATATTAATATAATATTCCTTTTTGTCTTAAGCTTTCTAGCTTATCCCTTTCCTTTAAATTTTGTCCCTCCCTTTCCCTAACTGGTGGAGTTTAGTCCCCAATCTCTTTTATCTTGGTTGGTCTGTGCACAATGATGTATTTTATATTAATCACGAGACATATACAAAATAGGCGCACTGGCCTTTAACCTCTAGGTGCTCTGGCCTAATTCTAAAACATAAGCATTCCAGCTTATAATAATTGGCTCACCATCCTATAACACCTACCATATACACAAAGGCTCGTTGACCTCAATATTGCGTGCACTTTAGTTACTGTGTGTGGTATCTGGGAATGTGAAAACTACATCATTTTACTACACAGTACATGCGTGCACTATGACATGAAAGGTGCATTATGAAATGATGTCAAAACAACTCACCAACTTAAGTACACTTGCATTACATGTACAATTGGGTTCGACCGAGGGATATTACAGTGTGGAATTTCCAACTAGGGTCGACGTAGAAGTCACCCCTTTTCTTTCAAAAGAAATCATTTGATTGCTCATATTATGCACCAGTTGTAAAAAAATTGAAATGTCATTTTGTTTGACATAGTCTTCACCTGGAAGACCTGTCCTAGCCAATTGTTCCTAAAATTCCAAGCACGTTTGTAAAGAAGATCCTAGATTATAAACATTATTTTGTTCAAGATAATGTCTATAAGATGTAGACAAAGTGTTATAGTAATGCATTAAAGAGGCCTAATTATGAGGTCTTATTATATTTTGGATTTGATGTACAATTTAGTGAAATGTAAATTGAAGGATTTGATGGTTTCACCCTTGTTGTGAAAAAGATTATTGTATTCTTTGATATTATATGTTGGGATTTAGGGATGTCCATATGTATACTTAAACCAATAAGATAATTCAATCCAAGTAGAGAAAATTTTTGGAGGTAATTCAAAAGAATCAGTTCAAGCTTTACCTTCTAATGAATTGACAAATAGGAGAATACAAACATTTTCATCATTTGCCCAAATATTATGAAAAACATTAGAAAAGGAAATGATATGCGCATTGACTTATATAGTGTCATTTCTAGAAAACTTGGGAAAATGGTCTTTGAATTTATGCAAGGGATATGTAGCTAGAGATAAATTAAATGGAGAAGACACATGCCACGATGTAGCATCCAAATCTTTTTCAATTTTGAATAAACCAAATTATTTAATTACTTTGGCTGGATTTGTAGTGGAAATAACATGATTATAATGGTTGTACATACTTCCTATTAAGGAATATGATGAATCTTGTGATGATTAATAATGACTAGAACTACCTGAACCAGTATCGGATGAAGTCATTATGGGCTTCCAAGGAGGGAAGGAGACATAAACACCTATTATATTTGATGAATAATATAGAAAAGTTCTTCTAAGTTTAGATTGAGTATTTTCAACAATTTATTTATTTCTTCCTATTTCTAGGAGAGGATCAAATTCAGGTGATTGACCTGTTGGCATGAATTTGGTCAGACCAGAGTCCTTCTCAGGTTACCAACAAAAGATAACGTGTATTCTAGAGTGTTGGCATTTTCATCTCCTCCGAAGAGAAGAAGTCTCACCCGAAGCACTGCTGAGACAGATAGATAGGGAAGGGTAGGGAAAATATTGAAGAGGATCCATAGAGCCTTCAGGACTCAATCCTGGCCTTGCATGAGATACATGAACAGATCTGAAAAACATAAGAGAAAGAATTGAACCTACTTACATTGTGAGCAACATTTAAATGTAGAACCATCAAATAGAACTCATAAGCCATAATGAAATATTGTAATGCATAAGTAACCATACAAAGACACATCATATTTGAAAATTTGGTCCTTCTTCATATTATCTTTGAGATATTTCTCTGTTTACAGACTTAGAATCACACAGTAGGGCACATTACAGACTCTTGGCTCTAGACTCATATCTCAGAGCTCCAACTCTCCAACTGATAGTTCTAATTCATTACAGACTCAGACATGTCTTCTCTCGACTTACAACACGTATCAACAACTAATCCAAGAACTTGGGCGACTTTGATCAACCCGACTCAACTAAAACTTAATCAACCAATGATGAATGAGATATCAACAATGAGTGCATCATCCAACGAATGAACCCTTTTACAATTATATTCAGCCCTATATATAGCTGGGTTGTGTCTTCCTTCTCAACTTGCATGCTTTCTTGTTCTGTTGCAACCGTTTGTTGCTTAGCTGGCGTTGCGTTGAATTCTGCAACTATTTTTTGTTGCTCTTTCTCCCAGCCTCTGATGAAGTTTGTGCAACTCATGATTATTCAAAACTTGCACAATTCCTTCCCAAAAATGAAGGGCCCAATAGGCTCCGACCATAATCCTTGACTCGTCCTCGAGTCAAGCGCTTGGTTCTTTCACATCCTCCAGGAGAAACTATTGTTTTCCCTTGTCTATCTCTTCTTCTTCTTTGGGATATTCTATTTGTGCCTTTTCTTCCTTTATCTCCTCAAATGAAGGGCCCAAGGGTTACGTCTACAGCTTTTACAATGGTTCCAACTAGTTCACACAACTGAGTTTGGAAATGGCTATGCTCGTTTTAGAAACAATACATTCTCGGCAGAGTTCTAAGAGACTTATACTTGGATTAACGGGTAAGTTTTAGCAGTAATTGATCCTCATCATGACTATATAGACGCAACTGGGTGTGAGTTTTCCGACATGATGGTTTAATCAAGGTAAATCCTATTGGGCGATCTTGGTATCTACTTATTTGAGTGGAATATGGACGTGGCCGAATTGAGACCTTTTTCTTTGAAAAGTGGGTGTCCCAGTGAAAACTTAGATGGAATCTTGGCATAATGTGGCTTTATGGCTTAATGACATCATTAGGGGTACCGGAATGGCACTAAAGGTTGTGACTAGACTAGGTTTGCGTGGCCTATAACTCAGATTGGATTTGGATTCACGGTGCCTCTGACCACAAAGGTTGTCTTCGTCATCTTTAATAATTGTCATTAATGAAATTTTTCATGCCTCGGGTCCTGTAATACTAAGTCATCTGTTCTATATCAACAAACACTTAAACAAAACAAATGAACTATGTGTTATGGTGCAACACTGCGCACATGGACATTATTAACTGATTTTACAAAATTTCAAAAAGAAAGCGAAACTCAAATCTAACTATTATACAAGCTATGTTGGATTGGAGTGACTGGCCTTCTTTCTCAGTTTTGAGATAGGTATGGCTTCAGGCAAGTGCCATTCACCAATATTGGTTGTAGCACACTATCGATTTGTGCGAGTCTGACTGCTCCTGAGGGTCGGATATCCGCAACTATGAAAGGTCCCAACCAGTGCATACATAGCTTGCCAGGATTCTTCTGGTATCGGTTGTCATAGAGTAACACCATGTCTCCTTGTGTGAATACCTTGCTATTAATGTGTCGGTCATGAAAATATTTTTGTCTTTCATTTTCAACCGACCGATGGAAGTCTGCTAGAAATCTAGTTTACTCGAATTCTTGTAGCTCTGTTAGTCTCTGGGCCACTGATTCCTCTTATGTCATACATGTGACTTGTGCAATATACAGGCTTGGAGTGATGAAATCTGCGAGAAGCACTACCTCTCTCCCATAAACTAGCTAGAACAGTGTGTATCTGTGAAGTTTATTTGTGGTTGTCCTGTAGGCCCATAGTACCACTGGAACTCTATCATCCCAGTCCTCTCGTTTTACGCAACAGATCTTTGTTAGTCCCCTTTATAGGATTTTGTTGAAGGATTCGACTGTTTCATTGGCCTGTGGGTGGTATGGACTGCTCTTGTGATGTTGAATCATAAATTTCATTGTAAGTGTTTCTATAGTGCTAGTAATGAAATGAGCTCCTTGATCACTGGTTAGGCTCATGGGACATCCGAACTGAGTAATGATATTTTCTAAAATGAACCTAGCAGCAGTAGTTGTCAAACAGTCATGTACTGTTGTTGCTTCTGCCCAACGTGTAAGGTAGTCAGTTGCGGTAATGATGTATCTAGCCTTTGAATGTTTGGTTGTGGGGTTGATTGGTTCAATGAAGTCAATTTTCCATTTCTCAAATGCTTGTAGAGATCTAACTAGTTGTATTGGTAGGTCATCTCAGCGTGACGTCTTGCCCACACATTGACAAACATCACATGATCTTGCATACACTTTTTCATCCTTGAATAGTGTTGCCCACCAAAGTCCTTCCTGTAGAACTTTTTGTGCAGTGGCCTTCCCTCCTATGTGGCCTCCTCCAACTCCACTATGGAATTCCCAGAGTATATCCTATCTTTCGTGATCCAAGACACATCGGCTAAGAATGCTATCTAGTCCTAGATTGTACAACTGTCTGATGATCAATTGGTAATATGCTGATCTAATGACCATATGGCGTTTTTGAGTTGAGAAATACATTTCAGGACAAGACCCTGTACTGAGAAAGATTGCTATGTCCTCTAGATATTCTGGTATGGCCTCAATCCTGAATAAATTTGTATCTGGGAGTTGGTCATCCATTGCTCTGCCACTTTCTCCTGACCCTAGTCTAGATAGATGGCTAGGTTTGACGTTGCATCGTCCCGGCTTGATGATGGCTTCAAAGGAAAATTCCTGAAATAACAGCAGCCATCTACAAATTCTCCCTTCCAACACGGGTTTGTTAACTAGGTATTTCAATGCAGAATGATCAGTGAAGAATTTGAAATGAGACCCTAACAAATAATGTCTACTTTTTTGTAAAGCGTAGATCATTGCTAATCCTTCTCGTTCTGTCATTGTGTAGTCGTGCTCTTCTTGTGACAGCTTCCGACTCACAAAGTAGATAGGGTGATCCATAGCTCCATCTCTAGGTTGCGTTAAGATAGCTCCTAAGGCAATCCCTGAAGTATCTACATGGACGTGAAATTCCTTATCCCAGTTTGGGAATATCAGAATCGGTGTTGTAATGAGTTTCTCCTTCAGTGTCTCAAATGTTGTCACATTCGGGAGTCCAGTAGAATGTTTCAGCCTTTTTCAGGAGGTTTTGCAGAGGTGCAATAATGTTGGCATATCTTCGAATGAACCTGTGATAGTAACCTATGTGTCCTGGTGTGGATCGAAACTGTTTAGCACTCGTAGGTGGTGTCATATTCACAATGATCGCAACTTTAGCTGGGCCTACCAATACTCCTTCTCGGCAGACTATGTGGCCCAACAAATTTATGTGTGGCACACAAAAGTTACACTTTTTGAGATTTAATGAGATTTGCAATTCTCTACATATGTCAAACATTAGCCTTAGCAATGCTACATGTTCCTTGAGCAGGATATATATTTTCCAATCATCCATATAGACTTCTATACATTTGTGAATGAACTCTCTAAAGGCTTCTATCACAATCCTGGAGAAAACTGCAGGGGCATTCTTTAAACCAAATGGCATCACGTTGTATGCAAAAGATCCCCATTCTGTAATGAAAGTGGTCTTTCTCTTGTCCTCTTCAAAAATCCTGACTTGATGGTATCCTGAAAATCCATCTATAAACGAGTATGATTCCTTCCCCACAACCTGTTCTAGCACCTCATCGGTAAAGGGTGTTGGGAAAGGGTCATGCACACAGGCAGAGTTGAGACTCATGTAGTCCACACAGACTCTAATATCCTCAATTTCTTTCTTTATTTGAATGACTATCGGGCTGACCCACTCTGCTTATTCTACCGCAAAAATGAGACCTGCTTCTAACATCTTATCAATGTCCTTCTTAACTTTCTCTATTATTCTTGGGTTAAGATGGTATGGTCTATGTCTGACAGGCTTGGATCTTGGCTTTAACTCAATCTTAATTTCTCCCATGACTCCTTTGATTCCTTTTAATTATGAAAAAGTATTTGGGAACAAATCCTCATATTCCTGTTGTAAACTCTATATTTCCTGACTGGTTTTCTCATCCCAGTAATCGCCTACCATATCTATCTTAGGTTGCTCTTCGGTCCCTATGTTGAGTCTGCGTAATTTTAATGGGTGACTGTAGGAACTATCGGTCTGGATAGGTATGGTGTTTTGGATTTCTCTACTCCCCTTTGTCTCTTTTATGGCTAGGCTTATCAGTTCTTCTAAGTTTTCTAGGCTTTCTGAATCCTTTCTAATCTGATAGCATTCTATAGGCTTATCAGTCAAGGGTAAGTGGAATTTAGTCTGAAGTTCTTGGGTATGCTTGGGACACACTACAAAGTTTGATCTCTTATTACCATTGGTTGTAAACATAAGTTCTTTAGTCTTTTGCAGGGCTAGTTCAAGTTCAGGGTACTTACTTTTGAATGAGAAGTCCTTGCAAAATTGAGTTGCCAGTGTTTGCCAATTGTTGGCCTGTCTTATGGTTTCCTCATGTATAAACCAAGCATTCGGGATTGGGCCTAGAGAATGGGGAAATACCTAAACCTAGAAGTGAGAGGGTATCTCTGATGCCTCCCACTGTGTCATGCACTGTTCAATGTGTGTTCTAGGGTCCAATTCTCCGCTGAACAATTGTGTGGCGTGGAGATCCATCTGCATCCTTGATTCTAGCTACTCCTTATTCCAGAACCTGTACTTGATAGTTTTCTTCACTTCATCCCAAGTTCTGAGTAAAAATTTATGAGTGTCCCACCATCTAGTGGGGGTGTTCTGAAAGGATATATATACTACCAAGATTCTTTTATCTTCTCTCACATTCTCTTCCATATTCTGCAAAACATTGTCTAACTTTGAGGTACCATCGTATACTGGGTGTTCTCTAACTTTGGTCCCAACCCATCAAGTCATTTTGACAGTTGCGCATCTTCTTGAGAATATTTCGTGCAAACCTTGTTTCCAACTATCAAAAGCCAATTCCGAATCTTCGTCTGCTGGTTGTATACTTCTCCAACTTACTAATCCATCAACAGTAGGATTTATATAATCATTTATTTTCCCCATTGTTATAGTGTACAACTGGTCTAGGTCCTCTCCCTCCATATTATTGTATGTTGGTTTTGTGTACCTGGGTCCTACATATGGATCCAAAGGTTGAACTACCTTGATTCTGTTAGCTTCAAAAGTCATGGTGTATTTCTTTAAGTTGATTATTTCTTAATTGTCGTAGGCCCAACCAATGCCAAGTAGCACAGGGTAGGGTTCCTTGTCTCCCATGATCTCAATGACTTCAAAGTCAACCACTGTTTTTACTCTTGCTACATTGATTTCCACGCTCTTAAGTCTTCCTATGGGAAAGATACAGTATTGGTTTTCCATCCTTAACTGAATGGGGGAATATGTCAGTCTCAATTTTCCAAAGTCTTCCCACATCTTATTAGGTAAAATGTTCACATCTGACCCTAGTCCCAACATGACGTCTTTAATTTTGAAGTCATCTAACAGGGCTACCAGTCAAAATTCTTTTTCGGTTCTTACTTTTCTTCACTGCACTCTCTAGGTACTCTTCTCAAGAAGGTTAGACTATATCCTTACTTCTAAGGTTTCTTCATTCCCTAAGACTAGGTACAGCGCATTGCACAACTTTTTTGTTAGGTGATCATTCCCCAGAATGTCAGAGAATAACTGAAACCATAGGTCAACTACATTTTGAGGTTTCTTAGGTTGTCTTGGTATGACTACAAGGTTTCTGGGTGCAGGGGGTGAAGAAGGGACTTGTGCCACCTTAGGGTAAATCGTAGTTTGGGGGGGGGGGGCGTTCTCTCGCATTTCATGACTAGGGATATTCTGGAATACTTCTATGGCATCTTTAAAGAACAATTTTTTCTTTAGGGGGTCATACGTGTCTCCCTTAGGTGTTGCTTTCTGGATCTAAGGTAGAGTTTTAGCATCAGCTCTTGTCTTTTCTCCCCCTTGAGTGATGATATTAAGATTGGGAAATTGTCCCTTAGAAATCATCTTGATCTCTGAACTGATAAGGTTAGTTCCTCTTTGTCTTACTATGTCTTCCCACTTTGCAATTAACTCTAGGCGGTCTTCAGTTTCATGTCCATTGGTTCTGCAGTGAGAGCACCATGGCCACCTTAGATGAGTATAATCTTTGGCCAAGTGACCTTGTTCATCACAGTTGTAACATATTCTCGATCCTCTTCCCCCTTTTATTCCTCCTCTGAAGTCTCCTCCAGATCCACCTCCTCAACCGCTTCTTGGTCCTTGAGGGTTTTCATTCACCCTAAATGTTGTTCGGTCTAGCATGTCCGCAAGTGTGTCCAATGCTCTACATTGATTGGTAGTATGCATGGTATATATGCAGAACTCATAGTGTACTGTGTTTGGTACTGTCAAATATTTCTGCATGACGGGGCACTATCTTGGCCCATGCCCGTGGATTCGGCAGATCTCAAAATATTCCGCTATTGGTGCTTCTTTGCCTCCTGGGAAAGCATGATATGGGGTGGGATTATGGAATGGTGAGTTCTTAGATACTTGCGCAAATCCTCCCGTGGGTCCTGGTGGGGTTACCATCAGAGTCTGAGGAGGTCCTAGTCCCCTCATTCTTGAACATTCATTCACCAAATGACCTTCCGTATAGAATCCAGTGCACCAAACCTGTGGTCGTCCTAGTCTAGATATCGTCAGCTCCTGAATCATTTCTATAAGTGTCAATATATGCCATTGTAGTTGTGTTAGATTCACATTTACTGGGGGTCGGGTTACTCTTAAGCTCCTAGGGTATCTCTCCATGGATTTAATATTCATCTATTGTTCCAAGGCGTTTGTTAACATGGCTATCTATTGTTGCATTAGCAGAATCCGAGTCAGAGGCAACAACCCATGAATGTACCATTCCCTTTGATGTTCTTCGTGGATTAGTTGTGCAAACCTCCCGATGGCATCTTTAAACTTCTGGTTGTACTCCCAGGCTGATTTTCCTTCCCTCTGTTGGATCTCATGCAGCTCAGATAGAGTCTATTGTTATGACTGAGGTAGTTTGAACTCTTCTATGAACCTCATCTATATCTGGCCAAGTGTGAATGCTTGACCCTATGTCCATGGAACTCTTGGTTCAATGATAGTCATGTACCACTTGAGAGCACAACCTATCAAGGTAGTCTAGAACTCAACCAACTTATTCGCATCCGGATTTCCTCTGGATCTCCAGATTGCTTCACACAAGAACCAATGCTGCTCAACATCTTCATCTCCCTTACCCCAAAATTCTGGGTATCGGGCAATTGAACCTCCTACATGGTTGGCCATTTTTGATCCTATTGTTCATATCAATATGAACCCTAACGGTCCCACTTGTGATTTGTCGAGAGATCCCAATATCCTCCCTGTACCTGCAACTCCTAGTTGTGACTGTCTAACTAATTGTATTGGAACAAAACTATGATGAGAAGGTAGTATCAAACTTACTTCTTGAATAGAAGGCACTTGGGGTATGGGTGATTATGGGTTGGCCCCACTGGCTTCGAGGCAATTTTCTGTGATATGGGGGGTCTCGTTAGCTTCCACTAGGACACTCTCTTCGACTGTATTCCCGATCTCTCCTATTATCGGAGCTTAATCTTCTCTTTCTCCTCCCAGACTCATTTTGGATTCCTCCTCTCTTTCATCTGCACTTTCTCCCTCTCATCTCACTTTCTGGGGAATTATTTTTATCCTCGCTTCTCTCTCATTTAATCTTTGACTGGCCAGTCGTTCCTGTCTTCTCATCTTTTGCATTTCTTCCATTTGTCTTTCCTCTACTTCTGTCTCTCTTCCTTCCTTCCTCAACTTTTCAGACTGTCTTGTGGATTTCTTGATCTTGTCGCACCACCACTTCTCAACTATGGTGTCTCTCTTCAAGGCTCGCTCATCCCTTGAATCCATTTCTTGTCCCCCCCCCCCATTTTTCAAAGAACCCTTCCCCTCTGTCACACCATGACCCTCACCCCATCTTTCCCTACCCCAAGCGAGGGTGTTTACGTTACCATCTTCGTCGGGGACATAATCAACATCCCCTCCTCCATAAAGAAATCCTTAATCCACAGGGGGATTTCTCTCAACAGTCTTCCCCTTTCACATTTCTTGAAAATTTCCTCTGCCCGCAAAAACCACTAGTGGTTCTCAGCTGCAAATTCAATTATGTATCCCTCTAGCATGGTGTTAACCCAAAAATCCACCGCTCATGTAACTGGGAAATCCAACCTATGGAGTGTTGCTAGATTTTTGGTATCCCACGCATAGATCTTCTTGGCCCATATCTAGAACTATGGAGCTTCTTGGAGCCTCTTTATCCAATGAAAAAATTCTTCCGGGAATTTAACCCAGAAAATCTCATACTGGTCGCTTGATCTTTCTGAGTAAAAGATTGCTTCGCGAGTATTTTCCATGGATTTTCTTCTTAGTTCCGCTTATTTCCATACGAAGTCATCACAGTTCCTTTCCCACCATTGATCAATGCCATATCTATGGATCAACGACAACATTCTCCCTACAGGTTCCCTTTTAACGCAGGTCTTGACAATGAAACCATTTTGTTGGTGTGAATTTGGTCAGACCAAGGTCCTTCTCAGGTTACCAACAAAAGATACCATGTAGTCTAGAGTGATGGCATTTTCATCTCCTCTGAAGAGAAGAAGCCTCACCCAAAGTGTTGCTGAGATAGATATATAGGAAAGGGTAGGGAAAATATTGAAGAGGATCCATAGAGCCTTCGGGACTCAATCCTGGTCTTGTGTGAGATACATGAACAGATCTGAAACACATAAGAGAAAGAATTGAACCTACTTACGTTGCGAGCATCATTTAAATGTAGAACCATCAAATAGAACTCATAAGACATAAGGAAACACTGTAATGCATAAGTAACTATACAAAGACACATCATATTTGAAAATTTGGTCCTTCTTCATATTATCTTTGAGATCTTTCTCTGTTTACAGACTCAAAATAACACAGTAGGGTGCATTACAGACTCTTGTCTCTGGACTCATATCTCAGAGCTCCAACTCTCCAACTGATAGTTCTAATTAATTACAGACTTAGACCTGTCTTCTCTCAACTTACAACAATTATCAACAACTAATCCCAAAACTTGGGTGACTCTAATCAACCCGACTCAACTTAACCTTAATCAACCAATGATGAATGAGCTATCAACAATGAGTGCATCATCCAACGAATGAACTCTTTTACAATTATATTCAACCCTATATATAGTTGGGTTGTGTCTTCCTTTTTGGCTTGCATGCTTCCTTGTTCTGTTGCAACCGTTTGTTTCTTAGCTGGAGTTGCGCTGAATTCCACAATTGTATTATGTTACTCTTTCTCCCAGCCTCTGATGAAGTTTGTGAAACTCGTACTTAGTCCAAAATTTCGCAATTCCTTCCCAAAAATGACAGGCCCAACATGACCTCTTAAATGTCTAGAAAGAAAATTATTAGTGGACATAAGACAATAAGTCATTGAGGAGGATTGTTTCGAGATTACCTCTATAAGGCTTCTCTTTGGTCTTGAATTTCAATGTCTCTAGCTATGGCTTCCCAAGAATGTTCAACCTCTTCCGAAGTACTATAAGTTTCAAGAATTAAGTCAAAAGAAAAGAAGAAATGTTTCTTTGATCGAGAAATATTAAACTAGGTTGTTGTCGGGTAGGAAAAGTCATTTAAAATAAAACAAATCAGAATGTACAAAGAGAAAAACTAGAGAGTAAAAATATTACTCCCCAATATGGTCGCCAAATAAATGTTTATATGAGGAATGGAAATTCCTCACTCAAGAATTTTTGAATCTTACTAGGATAAGGTAAGATAGTCGGGAATTTTACCCTGGGTTTAAAGCTTTGCAAAAACATCAGTCATCCCTCAAGAAATATGTTCTTCGACTCAATATTATTTTAAATTTTTTTGTTTCAGCTTAAAGAAAACTGTTAAAAGTTTATATCTAAATGATTGCAAGAATGAAAATGAATGGAATAAAAAATATAACAATATGGAAATCAGAAATACACAAGTCTCAATTGAGAGAAACCAAAATTTTATTAATAAAATATTTTCTGAGTTACAAAAAGAATGCCTCTTGTAACATCCAGTTCCACTGAGCACATTTATACTGACTTATTCTTTGAGGAAACTTGCAAGCAAGTGATCCGGTTATAATACATTATGATGTCATCGTGATTATATGTTAATTTTTAGATGCATGTATATTGACAGGTATTATTGATGAGTTTCCCTAAGTGTGTAGGATACATGACAGGTTGATGATGCTAATGACATCAACAAACTTCCTTGGACTCCGAATTGAGTCAAGGAGTGGACTTGTATTTGGTTTGAGTTTGAGTATTGATTTACATGTATATATGATGATTTTAGTATGGACATTATGTATATGGATTATTAACAATGTTCTTTTCAGTGGATGTAGGCTCGACAACTCTTGCTAATCTAACTCACATAAGGAGTAAAGGGTTCATGCACATAAACCAAACAGTTGAGGGATAGGTGTGGAAACGTCCTTGTCACAACCTTCTAGCACTCTTACCGTGACCTGAACTATAGTTTAATGATTACCTAGTTTGGGATGTCCACGATGACATGAGGGAAGACTTAGACAGTCACTCATGAAGAATTCTAACGGGTGCACAATAAGGTGGAATCCTTATTCCTTATAATCCCTTAGTCTCTCACAAGCTCAACCGAGTGGAGTGTTGACTCCAAGTGTTGGAAGAACTTCCAAAACTAGTCAAAGGTGAGTGACACCCTTGGAGCACGAAGGTGCATCCTGAAGAGCATGTCGTATAATCAGATGTGAGTAATAAGAATCTAGAAAACTTAGAAAATAAAAATAAAATACTTAGACTTTGTTAAAAAGAGAAGTCAATTGATTATTAATTTATGAACGATAAAATAATAAAGACTTTAAGTTTAAAGACGTTTTTTTTAGGTAAAACATAAAAAGGGAATTAGACTAGTAAGCAAGTAAAAGAGGAAATAAAAATAAAAGTTAGGTAAATGCATATGTGTGCATGAAAATAATAAAAGGGAATTTTTAAATAAGAAGGAATTAAAACATGAGAGAATAGGTGGTTCACATAGAGTAGCATCTTGAGTCAATATACCACTAATCCTAACTAAAAGAAGACTCCTAATCCAACTAAAACTAAAATCTCGTTAGGGGAGACAAAATAAATGAGGGATTGGGGAACTAAGAGACAACTAAGAGGAAAAATAGGAACACATTGGGAAATGTGAGGGAAAATGTCTTTTAAAAAAAATAAAAAGAGAAATTAGTTCTGCAACTTGGGGAGAGTGTGACACATGTAGTGGGTGAATAATCCTTTAATTAAATTATTAAAAATTAATTATTTGTGCATGAGGACACGTGTCATTGGGAATTTTTCTATAAAAGAAGTGGAAAGAAAGGGAAAATGGGTTCACTTTTGTTAGTACTTTTATGCTGCCAAAATGTTTCTTCCCTAAGTTTTACTTGTGAGAGTTTGGATTCCAAAACTTGGCAAAAAGTGGAAGCTCTTCCTTGCGAGGAAAGTTTTGGGTGCTATTGGTTTTCTGGTTTACTATGTGTGGCCCATTTGTGGCTTGAGGGGATAAGGGGGAAGAAGAGTACCCCTAGCATTGGCTGGGAGGTACCAGTGAAGTCTCAGGTTTGGAAACCGAGGAAGTATCAAATCACAGCACGATATTCCGAACAGAGGACGACATCAACATCATCAACTAATTAGAAATGGTACCTTGTGTTGCAATTTAGTTTGGGTAAAATAAATCATATCATAAGGATAGAAACAAATTATGGAACATTACAAAAATAGTATGTGGATCTTAACATGGCTATAGGTTTACTTCTTTTGATCAATATCTCGTTTCAGTTATTTCAAAATTTCAAATTGTAATTAAACGTTGCTAAATTGGATGCTTTGTTCTACTCTCTAGTTAAAGTTCTTGATTAATCTATTGCCAAGTTTCTTTTGTTAACTTGATATTCGAGATAATTGTATTTTTAAAATGTTGATGTATGCGAGCATATAGAGTGACCTCCCTCGGTAGTTCGTTCAGATATTTGAATTGTCATATTCAATATACCTTTTGGATTCGATATTGTTGATATGGTAAATTCTTGGTTCTTATTTACCATTGCTTAAAATTGTGTATTATTTAGATCTGTCGTGTTATTCTATTTGAATTATTTTAAAATAATAATATTAATTGTATTCTCAATGCCAGTGTGGTTGAGTTAATCTGATCAGAACAACTGAATTAAGAAATCTTAAGAGGTTTCAATGCGATGAACGATTTTGATGGTTTGACATATTTTCCATGGGTTTCGTCAATGGATAATCGTGTGCATCCTTAAAAATTTTTTCCTTATAGTCTCCCTTAAAGTGATTGTATTCTATGAATCTAGAAAGATTTTGATTCCTGGTCTTGTTTCCAGACGTCAATCCTTTTTTGTTTTACAGTTATTACCTTCTACAGTTATATTAAACCAGATCTGTTTAGGAAAAATTAGGTGTAATACTTTCTTTCTTTTAAACTTATACACCACCACTCACATTCAATGCTAGTTACATAGTAATAGATATATAATAATGATAAATTGTAGCTTTCATTTTGGTCATTTGTCATGGGTTATGCCCAGTGCCTTATAATCGCGAGTGTCAATTATGCGTTTCCTTGCCGATGTTATCTATTTCTTTTTGGGCCAAGTTACACCCTTAACCTATTGATCTTTATTTCCTATTTTTTTATTAGAGGATGGCTCACATAATATTCAATGTGTTCTCCATGATTATGTCATGATTTTATTATTATAGAGTTGTGCAGACTCATTTTTCTGTGTTCTCCTTAGTCATCTCCTTCAAGTTTCAAATGTATCTGTGTTAGGTACTCTCGGTCTTACCAACTCTTGCAGTCTTCTCATCATTCCTTGTCCGAAGTATTGATTTGGAATTTGTATTGTTATCACACAATTTGTACTTGTCCCAAAGGGAAAGGATAAAGGAGGTAAAATTGGTGTAACAGGAGGTTGTCCTGTTACTGTCACCTTAATAAGACACCTCTTTCTTTTTAGGGATGATAGCCCAGGGGAGATGTCCCTGGTGACCTGGGGGTTTGAGAATGCAAAGTGATCCGGATTATTTTCGGCACGAAATGAGAGCGGAGATATAATAAAGAAATGCATAGAGATATTGCAAATATTCAATAATATAATAGAAATGTATCAGAGATGCAACCATAAACTCAGATATACAGTAATACATGATTTCTATTAATGAAAGAAATGTACAGAGACTGTAAAAATACAGAGTGAAAGACTAGCTAGAATGGTGGCAGCTTATCTCTGAGAAGAGATGTGACGGCTACTCGCATTCACAAGAAGATGGTTACAATGAGGCTCTGGAGGCCTTTTTAAAATAATCGGGAATGCCAAAAGTCCTAGACATCCAAAAACCTAACCCTAGGAGATGAAGCGCCAAAAGTCATGTGGGCCCCGTTTGGGTAAGTTGGTGCATCAA
>ML787071.1:219283-229382 GCA_009831015.1 Picea engelmannii
AACGAAGGAATTTGTGAAGGAGTTTTACCATGTCCTTTTGGAGAATTCAGAAGAGGTCTTGAATTGGTAGAAGAAGAAGAAGATGGAGGTGAGGGTGGTGGAGAAGCACCATTCCCTCCATTTCCATTTGGAGTTTTATCACCGCTGTCTCCCCTGTGCTTTGAAGGGTTGGAGCCTTCAGCTTGCAATCATGTATTCCTTTCCATCAAGATTTTCATCATTTCTCTCATTTCCATGACATCCTTTCTGAGATCTTCATCTTCTACAGGAATATGTTCATGACTCTCTTCATGAGCCATACTTGGTGAATGCCTCCTTGAAACTTGCGGTGATGATATAAGCTTCCTCCTTGAAGGATGAGAACTTGGCTCTACAAGTTGACCTTGTCCTCTTGTGAGTTTCAACCTTGTGAGCATCAGAAAACAAAACACTTGTAAATAATCAAGTCTTCAAAAACCTATGCTCTGATACCATCTTGATCTAAAAATGAAGAAGACTTGTATTCTTAAAATTATTTGCAAGATTTAATTTATGTGTTAAAATGAAAATGGATCAACTTTGCAACACAACTTTTATATAAATTACTCATTCAAGATGCATATAAACAGTAGCAATAACAGTGAACATAAAACACATAACACAACAAATGATAAAGGAGTTCACCCCTCTCTTGGGCTACATCTCCTAGTCCAGCTTCCAATCGATCATTTGTATTATTTGCTCAAAGTTCTCAAAAATGTGATTTACAATGCTCAAAATGCCAAATAGACAGCATCGATGGCTTCAGAATGTCCAAATACCCCTAGCTGGGATTTTTTGGCACCTCGTTTGGGAAAAAATTGAAGATAGGCTTCCTGAAAGTCCCCCTTCAAACTTGTTGTCTCTGCATCGACAAATTTCACCCTTGTTGGCTCAACCTATCACACACACGTTTTTATGCATTAAAACCCAACACTGGACGCAACCGCGCAAACTGTGCAAACTGTAGGATGGTTATGGGCGCACCTCGCCCTTAACCGGCAAGGCTATGGTCATGTGACCGATATGACCGCACGCAAGTGCAAAAATAGGCCCTGCTTCCAAAAGCCAATGGTTAATGGACAAGTGGCGGGTCGTTTTTATAACCGTTGAAACCAAATCAAAACCAAATCAAAATGCAACCATGCATGCGCCAACGATATAACAATGGTCATATGTATTGTATATACGATCGAGGGTTGGGGCTAAGCCCCATCCCAGTCCCGCGCCAACCATACACTAATGCAATGTTAAATATATAACATGCCATATATATAACAAGGTTTAAATGGTGGTGCGTCGGTTGGCGGCCCTTCCCAATTCTCTTCCCCTTGCCTGGAGGTTGTTGGGTCGAGTCGTGCCAATTGCAAAGATTTTAAACCAATATACATGTGACACGTGGCGGCCATTGATTGGGCCACGTGTCGCCATCCCGTTTGCTGCAAACAAGCCATGTCACCTGCCAACTGTCCACACAACTGTCTTCCACGTGTCGTATGGCCTGCCACATGTCGTACGGCCTGCCATGTCAACATCCGTACGGTCTGTATGGAATGTACAGTCAACATCCGTTTTTTTTCCTTGTTTGTCATTTTGAATAGAACGCAATATCTCTCACTCCCAACATTTGTTTGAACCTAAACAAGTTGTCTTGGGTTCATAACAATGAGGCCTACGCACCCGTTCGATTTGAAGCAATTCCGAGCACTTTGAATTTTGAGCAAAATTTGATCCCCTGGATCAAGGGGATAACATCTGGCTCCAACTTGGGGACATGTACTCACCGTAGAGTTCTTGAGAACCTCAACATCTCTGGTATGACTTGTGACCTGCTAGATAACAAAATAAATGATTAGTAATCTTTTGGGGTGGTGATATCACCCCTGGCTCATATATGATACAATGAAATAAAAGTAAGAAAGCATATATACAAATGGAAATGAAACTACAACTACACTACTCTAGCATGATGTGCAGATGGTATATACAATGGATGAAAATGCCTACCTACCTCTACTTACGTGTTGGTTGAATTCTAGGTATAGTCAAATAACTAGTGAAACCATCCTATAAATATCTCATAATACCTGCCTATGTGCTTCATCATGAACCAAATCAATGACAAGTTAAGCACAAAAATAACATGAGTTAGAACATGTATCACATCATCAGAAATTGTAGAGTCTATCTCATGGAGGAGGGAGGGAGGGACAAAATTATTCCAAGTTCCACCTCTAGGAAAATGCTTAATCCATCTCAGAAAGGGATTTTGAAAAATCAAAGGCTCAAAAGACTGATTTAAAGAGTCTGAAGGTTGGCTACCTTGGATGTCATCACATCCTGAAGTCTGGGAAAGGACTAGTAAAAACCTAGAGAATGATTGGAAAATTTCTAAGGGAAAGTTGAAAGAGTGATATAATTGTTGGTCACTATAATTGCTTAATTAATTCAAACAATCAAGTGCTACATAAATTGTCAACCTAGGGAAGTCTATTATTTCAAAGGTAACCACGCACTATATATGCTCAATTCCAAAAGAAAATTAGAGTTGTAGTAAAGGAAACTATACTAATCACACTTGCCTTGAATGAACTGAAGTCCTAGCTTGAATTACAGAAAAGCAAATTACTTATTGCAGAGCTTGAAGAGATAATTAATCTAGAGAATCCTGGACTACATTGAGATAACAACTGCAATAGAAAAGAACAACTATTATGTAACCAAAGAACAGGACCCTATTCCCAAGCAGGAACTTCAGTACTTTGTTTCTGATGAACACACCTTCATGAACTCATTAATGCATTGAAGGCTTAACTATCCTGACAGAGAATAGGACCCTTTAATTCCTTCCTTTAAGAAGGAACCTTTAGTACCAGCCTCTGATTAGCACACTCAAGAAAGTAATAGAAAGATGACTACTTCTAACAGAGAACATGACCCTTTAATTCCTTCCTTTAAGCAGGAACCCTTAGCCCAGTCTCTGATTAGCACACTCGTGAAAATAATTGAAAGTTGACTACTTCTAACAGAGAACAGGACCCTTTAATTCCTTCCTTTAAGCAGGAACCTTTAGCCCAGTCTCTGATTAGCACACTCATGAAAAGAATTGAAAGCTGACTACTTCTAACAGAGAACAAGACCCTTTAATTCCTTTCTTTAAGCAGGAACCTTTAGCCCAGTCTCTGATTAGCACACTCATGAAAAGAATTGAAAGCTGACTACTTCTAACAGAGAACAGGACCCTTTAATTCCTTACATTAAGCAGGAACCTTTAGCCCCGTGTCTGATTAGCACACCTCATACATTCATCACACAAGATTTCTAATTAAAATGATTATGAACTTTGTGAAAACAATGTAACATTCACTAAAGCAAAGTTCTTAACAAAACATAGTTCAGTAGTGTTTCAGCAAAGCAGAATTCATAAAAAGTAATGTTTCAGCAAAACAGAAACTAATCAAGGCATAAACAGAATTCACACTAACACACTATAAAACTAATGGGTGAATCTTGTGAAGAAGGTGGGCCCTCCCTTCTCACAAGATTCCCCTGAGATGAGAAGGCTAGAGAAGGATGCTCAAAACAGTATTTTATTCATCTATCAATGTATCATATTACAATCTGAAAATGAAGTACGTCCTTCTCTCTGAAACTTTCTTAGTACATAAAACTGGATATCCTCGAATGATGATTTCCTCTTATTTAAAGAGGGAATCCCTTCGATACAATTGATCAAAAATTACAGACGTATATCTGAGTCCTATTCTTAGTCAAATTGACTTTCTAAACCGAAATAGGACATCCTAGTCTCCCGCAACAGAATGCTATTATGAGTGCTGAATGAGGTGTTGCTGTTACGGCTGGAGTGACAGTTTCTTGTTGTTGTTGTTGCATGTTGTTTCGACATCGAAAATCACGGGTTTTTTCAGCCACAAGATTTGTGCTCTTAACTGTTTCAGCACTTCTCATGTAGCAACGATGGTTGGCACTTGGCTCATGGTGCAGTTGTTGTAGTCAATCTGTGTGAGTTGTTGTTGACCTTGGACTGTGTAACGGCTTCCTTTGTGTTTCAGCATCGTCGGTTCTGGACTGTGTAACAACTTCCTCTGTGTTTCAGCATCATGACCATGGACTATGTAACAGCTTCCTCAGCATCGTAGATCATGAACTGTGTAACAGCTTCTGTGTTTTAGCATCGTCGACCATGGACTGTGTAACAGCTTCTGTGTTTCAGCATCGTCAACCCTAGACTCTGTAACAGCTTTGTTTCAGCATCGTCGACCCTGAACTGTGTAACAACTTCTGTGAATTGTTGTTTCAGCAACAGGCCTCAAATGCTAATCTGCAGTTTGGACTGTTTCAACACTTATACATTTCTAATCAATGGTTAAGTACGAGAGTGATGTAAAATATTATGAAAAACATATTAAACGTATAGTAATGAGAAGGGACGTTGTATACCTTTGGAATGATAAGATAAAGTGATAATATGAGTTTAAATGTGGGTGATCAAGAGTGTAATAGTGGAAAAAAGTATGGGCAAAAAGGTACATTGTGTGGTCCTAACATCCCCCCCAACTCAAGGTGTTGCATGTCCTCAGGCAACTTCACTCTGAATCAAAGTCTGAATACCGACTCTGAGCGTGTAAGTTACTGAAGCAGTAACTATGGGAGGTATTTTCCTTTGGTGCTCTGAACCCTTGGACTCGTTTTAACCTTTGCCAAGTTGTTGTTTCTATCTTTTTAGGCAGCTTATAATGTATTTGATATCTTTCTATTGGAAACCAGAGGATAGGAAAATAAAACCAGTACCCTATCCATCTTTCAGCACATTGCTAAACACACTGGATGTAGTTAGGTACCCTGGAGATTGGTACCTCAAGATTAGTAGGGCTGAAAGGATTGTATTCCTGTCTTTTCTCAGTGGACTGCTGCCAAAACAAGTTATTTGCCTGGAGGGAAGCAATCTCTATGGATCTGATGAAGTGCTGACAATCCTGAAGCACTGTTGATTGTAGCTGCTGGACATGTTCAGTCATCCCTGGTTTCTTTAAGAACTGATAATATTCTGTGACAAAGGTGGCTGCATTCTGTGGTTCTGGTCTTATCTAGAGAAGGCGGTTGTCTTCATTATTCTTAGCAGCCATGAAGTCATCTTTCCAAATGATCTGATTGTGGAGAAAGGAAGTAAGTGCCCGAATTTGGATGTCCCCAACAAGAGGATTAAGGTTCAACTGCCTGTTCTCGGGGATGGCCTTGTTATGAAAATATGCCTCACAGAGGAGGTGTTGATCCCTGGCAGATTCTTCTGTAAAGGTTTTGACAAAATCTGCTGGGTGTAGTACTGCATGGGGTTTGCCTTCTATAATTGATTTGATCTGAAACCATGTGAGTTGTTCCATGAGGAACAAGGAGTAGTTGCTAGATGGTTTCCTTGTAGCCAATAGATTTTGTGTCAGGTCAAATACTAGGGCCAATCTGCCTTTCAACTCTTTGTTCTGTTTCTTCAGAGCATGAGCTTCCTGACGTGTCTTCTCTAAAGCTTCCCAATTTGAGTAGGTATGATTTATCCAAATTTGTCTGTGCTCTTGCAGGCTTTTGGCCTGTGTTGTAGCATACTCTTTCTTCCATTTTTGTATTACTGCCTGCTCATCCCATGGTTGAGTCTGTGTTTCAGCGTTGCAAGTAGTGGGGTGAGGTAAGGTCTGAGTAGATTGTTCCATGAAAGTGTGGAGATTGATCTGGCTGGGAGGTGTAAATTCCTCCATAGGCATTGTCTGTACAACTGTGTTGACAAAAGCAGGGGCTTCATTTGTTGCAATGCAGGGCTCAGTCTTAATCTTGGGAGGTCCTACTGGTTCTTTTGTTTCAGCTGTAGTTGGTTCTTGTGTAACGGCTATAGCTGGTTCTTGTGTAATAGCAGGTTCTTCCTTTTTTACTACAAAAGTTGAAGGAGTAGGGGGAGCTCCTGACACTGGGACTTGAATTACCTTATAGCCTGCTTGATAGTAAATATCCCCACATTGACAACACATATATTATTTACACAGGCTCTCTGTAGTCCCCTCTGACATGGTTGTTGTGCGAGCCAGGGTGTACAAATTTAGTTCCTTCTCGTATGCTTCCTTTTCCCTGGCTAGTTCTTTCTTGTATGCTTCCAGTTCAGACTTTAAAAACTCATTTTCTTCTAAGATAGAGGCCATTGTTGGTTCTGGTTGAGAGGTGATTGGTTCTTGTGTAGCAGTCACAGTCGCACTGGCTGGTTTTTGTGGAGCAGCTATAGGATTGGTAGCTGCTTCTTGTGTTTCAGATTCTTGATGTAAGGAGAGTAGTGTTGAAGCACCCTGGACCTCTGATTCCTGTATCTCAATGTCAATATCAGCAGCTGGTTCTTGTGTTTCAGCCATAGTTGGTTCTTGTGTGGTAGCTATGGTTGGTTCTTGTGTTTTAGCCACTGAATGAGTAGCTGGTTCTTGTGTTTCAGCTACAGAATGGGTAGCTGGTTCTTGTGTTTTAGTTATGGAATGGGTAGCTAGTTCTTGTGTTTCAGCTACAGAATGGGTAGTTGGTTCTTTTGTTTCAGCTACGAAATGGTTAGCTAGTTCTTGTGTTTCAGCTACGGAATGGGAAGCTGGTTCTTGTGTTTCATCTACTTTATTTGAGACAGATGATGTCGCAACACCCCGGGCATCTGGTTCTTGTGTTTCAGTGCCCAGAATAGGCAAAGATCCTGGGATTTGGGAGGTTGGAGGTGTACGGGGTATTAGTCGGATGGGTTGGGGGTCTAGGGTAGTGGCAGTAATGGTTGGCCTTGTTGAGGCCCTTGTTCGCTTCTTTTGTAAAAAGGGCAGAAAGAAGGGAATTTGTTTTCGTTTACGTGGGGGTCTTTCCTCAATGATGGGGCAGGGGGAATCATCTGGCTCAGAGTCATCGCTAAGAATATGAAGGGCGGGATTGGATGATTCTGGTAAGGTATGAGGTGGTCTTGGTATGGTAGGGGGACTGATTGGTTCTGTGGGCAGGATATTGGATACTTCTGGGGAATCTGGGGGGTTTTGCGGTTGCTGCTCCTGGAGGTTTTCAGAAATTTCAGCAGCTCTTTGGGGGTTTATAGGTGGGTTGTTTAGTGGAGGGTTTTGTTGGGGAAAAACCCTTTGGATGAGTAGTTGGACAAGACGGTGATGGGTGAGTGAAAGGGTGGGATCTTTAGCCTTTCTACAGTAGTGTGCCATATTTTTCAGACAACCCAGCAAATAATAAGGAATATTCACCCGTATATTATGCCGTAAATGAGATAACAGAAGAAAGTCATGCTGATAAACTACCTGGTATCAGCCTTCACAGGTTAGGTAATGTTTGATGCATCTTGCAACTTCCGGCCATGGGGGTGGCAACGAGCTGAGTTGAACACCCCTGCCTTTAAGCTCAATTCGTTCTTCTGGCAAGAAGAAGTTTTGTTGGGCATTCCGAATGATATGTTTATGGCTGAACATGCGAATGCCGTCAGTAGGGAGGCCTGAGACCTATGTTATATCTTCTTCTGTTACTAAAATTTGGACCCCTTGGACAATAGAATGGTCTTCTTGAAGGTTTTGAGCGAATTGCAAAACCTGTTGTTCATCATACCACTGGAGTCTCCGAAAATAACTGAGCCATCCTGCCTGCTGAAAGATTTGATAAGCTACTGGATAATGTTCTAACAGCGCTGTTGTGGCGGGTTTGTTCCATATAACAGAGCCTCCCATAGATACCAGCTCGGTAGAATACAGCGTCAAAGAGTTTGAGTAACAACTTCTGCGCAGAGTGAGTTTTCTGAGCGACGATATGCAAAATGGTGGTAAAATACACGAAAGGGTGGTGAAATAGGAATGGCGGTAGTGAATTCGTGTGAAATGATGGTGTAGAAGGTTTGATGTGTCCTCCCCTCCCATCAAGTGCGGCTAATAATGATTGCACTCGAGTGGTCATAATGATTTAGAATCTTCTCATTAACTATCGCTTAACTATATTACATAAAATTTACATACCTCGCCTTACCTTTTGATTCGTTCTGCAAACAAAATATCATGCCTGTCCATGGTAGTTCTGCAGTAATCGTGGCGGAGACTTTTGATTTATTAGATGAATTGTATCAAGGATTTGCTAACTGGAAGGATGAACTATAGTATGAGAGAATCAAAGCTTGCTGACAGATGATGTTGAAAAGTTGGTGTTTCAGCAATAGAAAAGAACGAGGCAAAAAAATTGTTGGACGGTGTTGTTTCGATGATGAGAAAATGTGAAGAACTGCTAAACAATGGTGTTTCAGCAACAATAAAAATGGGGTGAAACAATTGTTGGACGGTGTTGTTTCGACGCTAAAGGAAGTGAGGAATTATCGGACTGTAGTGTTTTGGCAATAGGGAGAAGGCGAAAAATTGTTGTGAATGGTGTTTCAGCAATGGGGAAAGTGATGAAAAGTTGTTGACAATGGTGTTTCAACAACAGAAAGGAAAAGGCAAAACAATTGCTCGACGGTGTTGTTTCGTCTATGGGGAAATGGGGGAAATTGGTAAAAGGTTGTTGAATGGTGATGGGGGAAAAAGGTGTGGGGTTACTGATAGAGGTGTTTCAGGAATGAGGAAAAGGGAACGAATTGCTGACAGTGGTGTTTTAGCAACGGAAGAAAGTCAAAAGTGTTGAACAATGGTGTTTCAGCATCGGAGGAAAGTCAAAAGTGCTGAACAGTGGTGTTTCAGTATCGGAGGAAAGTCAAAAGTGTTGAACAATGGTGTTTCAGCATCGGGAAAGCTTGTCTCTTTGTGAAGTAGGATCGTCCTTTCCTAGTGGCCTGTGCTTCGATCGGGAATCTGCAAAAATCGAGTGTAACATGGTATTTATTGATAGGGATTATTAGTAAATAAAATCTAATCTAATACTAAAGAAATCTTAAAAGAATTAATTGCAATGAGGGGTAGAAGTCCCCTCTAAAAAGAGGTAATGGGAGTCTGCCATGAATGCGGCCTTAAAATCTTCTTTGGAAATAGGGCACTGGTACAGACGGAGCCAATGACCGTTTACAAGTAACGGTGTTTTGGAGTCATCGATTGTGAGGAGCCTTACTGTTCCATTGGGGAAAACAGTGTCTACCTCGTAAGGTCCAAGCCATCTTGTACGCAGTTTCCCTTGAAATTCTTTGAACCAAGAGTCATACAGTAGGGCCCAATTACCTTTTTGGACCTGCTTGTTCTTGATATTTTTGTCATGCCATTTTGATCTTTGTTGTTGGATTATGGTTGTTTGTTGAATGGCATCTAGTCTTTTCTCCTCCAATTCATTAAGTTGTTGCAACCTGGCTGTCTGTGCATCAGTCAAATCAAGGTTGACAGCTAAGGCAGTCCTTAAGGTTTTTATTTCAAATTCCACAGGAAAGACAACACTCTTTCCATAGACTAATTCATAGGGAGAGAATCCTGTAGTATTTCTCCAGGTAGTTCTGTAGGCCCATAATGCTTCAGGGAGCCTGTAGGACCAATCCTTTCTATTTTCCTTCACTGTTTTTGTGAGAATGGCTTCTATTACTTTGTTTGTGCTTTCCACCTATCCATTGTCTTGGGGGTGGTATGTTGTAGTTATTCTCTGCTGAATATGATATTTCTGAAGGGTGGATTTGAACCCATGAGAAGTGAAAGGAGGTCCTCCATCTGTAACTAATTCTCTTGGTACTCCAAATCTAATGAAGATGTCTTTAAATAAGAAATCTATAACTGCTTCTTTGGTCGCTCTGTGGAGTGCCTTGGCTTCCACGCATTTAGTCATGTAGTCTGTACAGACCACTATGTAAAATTTTTGATTGGATGGGGGGTTGATGGGTCCTACAAAGTCTAAGGCCCATATTTCAAATGGTTCAAGTACTATCTAGGGGTTTAATGGCATTTCATCTCTATGATTAGGTTGGTCTACTCTTTGGTAGCTATCACAGGCCCAGACATATTTCTTTGCATCTTTGAAGAGTGAGGGCCAATAGTACCCCATCCTGAGAATTTTATGTGTTGTTCTCTTATCAGCAAAATGCCCTCCACAAGGGCCATCATGACAAGAT
>ML787071.1:233541-248567 GCA_009831015.1 Picea engelmannii
TGTATGCAATGTATATTTGTGAATAAACTGTAATTAAATTAGTAATTAGATAGTTGATTTGAGTTATTATAATAATAATTAGTATCTTGTATATATAATAGTTAGTAGTTTATAGTTAGATTAGTGTATTTAGTTTAGTTTGTATTTAGTTTAGTTTGTTTTATTAATTTGAGTTAGTTTTATATGTTTAGTTAGATTAGTTAGTTTAGATTAGTTTCCTCTTAGGTTTCCTTGAGACCTTAGAATGGCCAACGGAGCCGTTAAACCCGTCAGGGTGGTCCATTCCAAACGGCTTGGGTTATTTAGACAACCCTGGACCGGTTCCACTCTCTCAATTGACAGACGAACATTTTCGCCCGTCAACAATGCTTCCTAACAAAAATTAGTCCATTTGAATTCAACATTTTTCATCAGTAACACAAACAGGGGAGAAGCTATTTTGGAAAAAATCTTGATAAATCTTCTGTAGTATCCAGCATGTCCTAGGAAGCTTCTTACCTCTGTTTGAGTTTTGGGAGTAGGAAGATTCTTAATGACTTGTATCTTGGATGGGTCTACCTGAATTCCTTGAGATGAGATAAAATGTCCAAGAACTATTCCTTCACTCATCATCATATGACATTTTTCTGTACTTAGGGAGAGTTGGTCTTGTATGCATCGTTTGAGCACTTTCTCAAGGTTTTGTAGTGCTTCCTGAAAAGAAACGCGATAAGGAGTAAAGTCATCCATAAAGATTTCCATAGATTCATTAAGCATATCAGAAAAGATTCCTAAAACTGCTCTTTGGAAGGTTGTTGGTGCATTACATAGTCCAAATGGGAGAACTCTATAAGCAAAGGTTCCCCAAGGGCTAGTAAAAGTGGTTTTATCTTGATCTTGAGGTGCAATTTTGATCTGGTTATACCCACTGAAACCATCTAAAAATGAGAAAAATTTATTTCCTGACAAATTATCTAACACCTGATCAATGAATGGTAATGGAGAGTGATCTTTTTGAGTAGCTTTATTTAAGGCTCTATAATCCACACATACTCTCCATTTCCCATTTTTCTTAGGAACTATTACCAACGGGGACACCCATTCAATGTCTGATATAGGATATATAAACCCTACATTGAGCAATTTTTGAAGTTCTTCTTTGAGGATTTCTCTTAAATTAGGGTTCATTCGTCGTTGAGGTTGGAAGATCGGTCGACAATCTTCCTTAATATATATTCGATGAGTACATAATTCTGGAGAAATTCCTTTCATATCTGTGTAATCCCATGTGAATGCTTCTTTATTTTCCAGAAGTAACTTCATTAATTGTTGTGTTTCAACATCTCTCAAATTAGGGTTTATGTTCAGTGTTTTGCCAGGTTCAATTTCTACTGGTATGATTTTAGAGGAGATGGCGTTAGATGTTTGAGGTGGGCTTTCTGAGTTGAGGTTTTCTTGATTATCAGACTCCAAAAGTGTAGTTAGTTGGTTATGAGTTTCTGGAGTCACAGAGGAGGGTTCACAAATAAAATTATTAATTACTTCATCCTCAGTGGAGTCTTTCAGGCTTAGAGCTTGTCCGATAGTCAAAATGGGTTGAGTAGGTTGATCATCAAAATCTACCCATACAGAATTATCATTATTAATCAGGGGTGTAGCGTGAGGGTAGAAGGTAAGTTGTTTAGTTTCGTAACCTTTTGAAATTGTCATTGAACCTGATCTATAGCTGATAAAAGTATCTATTGTGGCTAGCCAAGGTCTACCCAAAATTAGAGGGTGGCCCCCCAACTTTATTTTGGTTTGTAGTACCGTAAATTCAGCTGGATAATTCCAGGATTCTACAGAGATATTGAGGTCTTCAATGACTCCTTCTGGTTTAATTGTGGATCGATCAGCCAATTCTAGGATAGTTGGGGTGTCTCTGACTTCATTTTGCAATTGTAGCAGTTGTAAGGTTTCCAGAGTCATGATATTGATAGCGGCTCCTAGGTCTACCAGGACTCGAGGGATTATCATTTTTCCAACTTGTACTGAAACGGTAGGGCGGCCAGGATCACCATATTTAACTGGGGGAGTTTTACCTGACATTAGTGCAGAAAAGTCTCCCATAACATGGACTGTAAGGGGATCCATAATTTTCCTACCAGGTTTTTTAATACAAATGTCATGCATCATCCTGACATAGATTCGTACATCTCAGAGTGCTTGTAGTAGAGGAATTTTGACATATAAATTTTGTAATTCCCCTAGAAGATTGAAGGCTGGTGGCTCAGGCGTTTTAGTCAAGGCTAAATGCTCAGGAAATGGTGGTTTTGTTGTTTCAGCAGCATTGTTAGAGGATGATTGTACATCTTTAGGTACATCATGCTTTTTTGTTTCCTCTTTATCAAAAGAGGTAACATCAGCTATGGTAGGTTCCACTATTCTCCCAGATCGTAGATGAATATCGTTGCATTGCGCAGGGAGAAGAGAAAGTGTAGGCTGGTTATAAATATCAATGCACTGCATAACTTTATTATTAGGGTTAGGGTTAGGTTGTACAGGTAGCTGGGGTCTCATCATTTGATTGTTCGGTGGAGTACCTACTGGTAAGGAGAGTGGTTGTAGGAATTGCGATTGAGGTAATTGATTTTGGAAGGGGGGTTGTTGTCCTCTCCAATTTTGATTCCATTGGTTCTGATATGGTTTTTGTTGTTGTTGTGGAGGCCAAGGGGTCCATGTTGATGGATCAACAAAGGGTGGGTTAGTTTGTTGCATGGGTGGGTAATTCATTTGATTAGTGTATTGCATTTGATTATAGGGGGGGTAACTCGTTTGATTGAAAGAAGGATAATTATTCCAATGATTAGAAGATGTAAATGGCATGTTAGGATTCATACCTTGTCCCTGCAGTTTCCATTGCCTTCTTTGTGTCAACAGATAGACCGCTTCAACTTCTTTGACCGTTGGTTGTAATGTTGCCTTGATTCCTGGTAAAGATGGGCATTGTTGGGTATCATGATCTTTCTCATAGATGGTGCAGATTGTCTTTTTGTCCAATGGACATTCCCTCCGTGGGTGCTTGTCTCTGCATTGAGAACAAAAGATGGAAAGGGCTGCTTCTGCTTCTACTTGCTTCTTCTTAATCTGCAAGGTGTCAATTTGTGAGGCAAAAGAGCTTAACATTTCAGTTTTAAAACCTTCAAGTAAATTACCTATCTTGGCTCTTGTTGCTCCCCCACTAGCTGATTTTTGGACTCTTGAAAATGTGGTGTCCCTGCTGTTTGATCTATTTCTTGAAGCTCCTCTTGAACATCTTTTGCATAAATTAACAATTTCATCGTATGATTCCTTAGATATGTCCCCTTTTCCAAGCATATTTAGCATATGTAGACAGTCATCCCTTACTCCTTTTAATAATATAGTTTTGAGAATATCTTTACTTACATTGGGGTGACTGGATCTCTGTAGGTTATACTGTAGCCTTTCTACAAAGTCCTCCAGATTTTCATCTTCTTTCTGCATCATCTTAAATAGCTCCTCCCTTTTTTCTCTTGTTCAGCAATAGTCCTGGTATTTGTTTGGGAATTTCTGTTTCATTTGGTCCCATGTTGTGATTACATGGCCTCCAAGACTCATAAACCATCTTAGTGCATTTCCTTTTAGTGTTGCTGGAAATAGCTTTATTTTTTTAGCATTAGAAACATAATCATAACTTCTGCATAATATATCAAACTCAAAAAGAAATTCATCGTGATCTTCTAAAGACAAACCATGAAAATTAGGTAGTGCTGAGAGTGGAATGTTTTTCATGGGGGCTACTCCTCTAGGAAGGTTGCCAATAGGAAATCCTAATGTAGAGAAAGAGTTTTCATCATTTACCTCTCCTTCAGGACCTGCTTGTTCTTCATGATGCAATTCTTCATTGTACTCATCCATGTTTTCTTCTGTCTGCTCCCCTGCTGTGCTTGCTCTGTCCTCAATGTTTCCTGCTAGTTTTTGGACTGTCTTAGGTCTCCAAACTTCTTTCCCTGTTTCAAAGTTTTCTTGAAATGAAGGCTGGGACTTTTGTTTCTGAAGGTTTGGTCGTTGAGCAGCAGATTCAGATTTTGATATGATCTCGTCAATGTAAGTCTTTCTTCCTCATTTTCCTTTTCCCTTTCCACCTGTAGGGTCAGTATCTTTGGGGTCTCCATGTCCTTTCATGCAATCTTTGTACCTGAAAAATCATAAGTGCTTCTGAAATCTACAATTACCTTCCCCGACAACGGCTCCAAAATGTTGGTCACTATAATTGCTTAATTAATTCAAACAATCAAGTGCTACATAAATTGTCAACCCAGGGAAGTCTGTTATTTCAAAGGTAACCACGCACTATATATGCTCAATTCCAAAAGAAACTTAGAGTTGTAGTAAAGGAAACTATACTAATCACACTTGCCTTGAATGAACTGAAGTCCTAGCTTGAATTATAGAAAAGCAAATTACTTATTGCAAAGCTTGAAGAGATAATTAGTCTAGAGAATCCTGGATTACATTGAGATACCAACTACAACAGAAAAGAACAATTATTCTGTAACCAGAGAACATGACCCTATTCCCAAGCAGGAACTTCAGTATTTTTTTCTGATGAACACACTTTCATGAACTCATTAATGCATTGAAGGCTTAACTATCCTGACAGAGAACAGGACCCTTTAATTCCTTCCTTTAAGCAGGAACCTTTAGTACCAGTCTCTGATTAGCACACTCAAGAAAGTAATAGAAAGCTGACTACCTCTAACAGAGAACAGGACCCTTTAATTCCTTCCTTTAAGCAGGAACCCTTAGCCTAGTCTCTGATTAGCACACTCGTGAAAATAATTGAAAGCTAACTACTTCTAACAGAGAACATGACTCTTTAATTCCTTCCTTTAAGCAGGAACCTTTAGCCCAGTCTCTGATTAGCACACTCATGAAAAGAATTGAAAGCTGAATACTACTAACAGAGAACAAGACCCTTTAATTCCTTCCTTTAAGCAGGAACCTTTAGCCCAGTCTTTGATTAGCACACTCATGAAAAGAATTGAAAGATGACTACTTCTAACAGAGAACAGGACCCTTTAATTTCTTCCTTTAAGCAGGAACCTTTAGCCCAGTCTCTGATTAGCAAACCTCATACATTCATCACACAAGATTGCTAATTAAAATGATTATGAACTTTGTGAAAACAATGTAACATTCACTAAAGCAAATTTCTTAACAAAACAGAGTTCAGTAGTGTTTCAGCAAAGCATAATTCATAAAAAGTAATGTTTCAGCAAAACAGAAACTAATCAAGGCATAAACAAAATTCACACTAACACACTATAAAAATAATGGGTGAATCTTGTGAAGAAGGTGGGCCCTCCCTTCTCACAAGATTCCCCTGAGATGAAAAGGCTAGAGAAGGATGCTCAAAACAGTCTTTTATTCATCTATCAATGTATCATATTACAATCTGAAAATGAAGTACGTCCTTCTCTCTGAAACTTTCTTAGTACATAAAACTGGATATCCTCGAATGATGATTTCCTCTTATTTAAAGAGGAAATCCCTTTGATACAATTGATCAAAAATTACAGATGTATATCTGAGTCCTATTCTTAGTCAAATCGACTTTCTAAACCGGAATAGGACATCCAAGTCTCCCACAACAGAATGCTATTATGAGTGTTGAATGAGGTGTTGTTGTTACGGCTGGAGTGAGAGTTTCTTGTTGTTGTTGTTGCATGTTGTTTCGGCATCGCAAATCACAGGTTGTTTCAGCCACAGGATTTGCGCTCTTGATTGTTTCAGCACTTCTCATGTAGCAATGATGGTTGGCACTTGGCTCATGGTGTAGTTGTTGTAGTCAATCTTTGTGAGTTGTTGTTGACCGTGGACTGTGTAACGACTTCCTTTGTGTTTCAGCATCGTCGGTTCTGGACTGTGTAACAGCTTCCTCTGTGTTTCAGCATCATGACCATGGACTGTGTAACAACTTCCTCATCATTGTAGATCATGAACTGTGTAACAGCTTCTGTGTTTCAGCATCGTCGACCATGGACTGTGTAACAACTTTTATGTTTCAGCATCGTCGACCCTGGACTGTGTAACAGTTGTGTTTCAGCATCGTCAACCCTGGACTGTGTAACAGCTTCTGTGAATTCTTGTTTCAGCAACAGGCCTCAAATGCTAATCTACAGTTTGGACTGTTTCAGCACTTATACATTTCTAATCAATGGTTAAGTATGAAAGTGATGTAAAATATTATGCAAAACAGATTAAACGTATAGTAATGAGAAGGGACGTTGTATACCTTTGGAATGATAAGATAAAGTGATCATATGAGTTTAAATGTGGGTGATCAAGAGTGTAATAGTGGCAAAAAGTATGGGAAAAAAGGTACATTGTGTGGTCCTAACAATAATAAACTTCTACTTCTTCTCAAAGTATTCAACCTACCCTTGAATTATAAAAGAAGGCCTTTCCATGGAGAAAAATCAATACAAGGGACATGTTTCCCAACTACACCCTTAGCAACACGGTGAGGTAAAGTAATCAAAGGGGGATGGATAACCTTGTCACAAGTACCATGAGTTGGGAAAGCAATGTCCTCACCTCTATCAAGATATGAGCACAATAGTGGTTGATAATATTGTTTATAGAATAAATCCAAGTTCTCAAAAGGATACTCATCAAAATATTCAAGGTATGACCAAAAATCATGAGGAGGAAATAGAACTAGGTCAACCTCAGAGATATTTGTAACTATATCATTTCCTTGTTGCCAAATGTCAGAATTATTAGTAACCTCATATGATAGCTGCAAAGGAAACATTTGGAAATTTCCTTCCATATCATAAATGGGATCCTCATCAGAACCAATCACATCCCACTTATGTCTTCCAACATGTATGAACTCATTAATATCATCAACAATGTCACTACCCTTATCATAACATGAAGGATTTAATGCATCCAAGGGATCCTCTAGTACTTCTTCACTTTCCAAATCATAAAACAAAGAATCATAAAATTCTTGGAAAGGGAAATAACTTACCATGTTCACTTCTTGTTTTGAAGGAGCATCGATGTCTTGGATGGCTTCATCAAATGGAAGAAGATCTAGTATATCATCATCAAGACTCATCTCTTCATCTTCATCATAAAATGAAGGAACTAGCTCTTCTAAGGGTTCCTTTACTTCTTCACCTTTTGAATCATAGAACAAAGTGTCATCAAGAAACTAGAAAGGAAAATGACCCACCTCATTCTCTTCATCTTGTGCAGGAGAGATGAGATCTTGGAGAGCTTCATCGGAAGGAGGAGCGATTACTAGTGCTTCATCCTCATAATTCACTTTTCTAGTTAAATATTTACTGTATTCTATCGAATCATGGGAAAAATCGTGCTCCTTCTCAAGGGGTTGACAATTTTCTTCATAAATTACTCCTTCTATATCAAAGGGTTCTTGGTATCGAGTATGGTACACATCCCTGAGATCTTCCACAATCTCAGTGGTGAATCCTTCTTCCTCTAGGGATACTGCGATATTCTTAAGGTCATCTTCATATGTCAGGAATTGTAGTTTCACAAACTCAATGAACCTACTAATGAGGTCCACTAAATATGATATACCCCTATCTTTGAAACAACCATTAAACGAATATTGCAAAAAGGATGGCAGAGAAAGTATGAACAATTTACCAAAACATCTTCCCCTCCCAATTCTATCTCACTTATATACTTAAAGAATTATACAATGTGAGTAATTGGGAGGCCTCCAAATATTGGAGAGTTGTTTAACCATTTTTGTATCAAAATAATGCAGGTATCCTTGAAAACTTTTGAAATCAATAGTCATATACACTTTTTCCAAGGGTGCCATGATCCCATAACTTGGAAATATCACATAGTTGAGAGTAAGGTGGCACCCTGGAAAAGGTTAGTGGAGTCGTCAGATATCCTCTTAAGAATTATCAAAGGGATGAGGGAATCACCCTCAATGGAGTCGTCGGGTAATCTTTGTGAAAAGAAGGCCTTTGGATAAAGTCTTACTGAAAAAAGTGTCATCTTGAGAAATATTGACTCGGTGTTCCCCGACAAGGGCGCCAAAATGTTATCGCACAATTTGTACTTGTCCCAAAGGGAAAGGATAAAGGAAAGAAAATTGGTGTAACATGATATTGTCCTATCACTGTCACCTTAATAAGGCACCTCTTTCTTTTTAGGTATGATAACCTAGGGGAGACATCCCCGGTGACCTGGGGATTTGAGAAGGCAAAGATTGAAGTGTTAATAAAAGATGTCCCCTCTCACAAGTCGTATTGATCAGAAAGTCCCAAGGTTTTAGCAAATGAATCAGTGATATGCTTGAGTGTACCTTCCCAGAACAGAGCAACAAGAAAACAATATCTTTTGCAAGTACAATTTGATATTAGTGCTTCATAAAACCTTGGACTTGTTGATAAAAGAAATAAGTTGATGCAAGATGAAGAAAATATAAATTTTATAACAACAATGTATACAAGATGATAGCTTCACAATCAATTCCTTAAATAAGCTTCACAATGACCAAAAATGATAATCCAATAATAGTGATATACTAGCACTTGTAAGAAGCTAATGCGGCAATGTAAAAATCAACTTTTGAAATTGGTTTTAAGAGATTTTAATGCTATAATAATTGGATGTATCTTACTTTTGTAACAGTAGCAAGAAGGTTAGTGAATTAGTCTAATCTATGGTTAGAAAAGGTTAGTATATATCCCGAGGTAAGAGATTTAAGGGTTGATCTCATCAATCAATAAAATGCAAATGTCTAGATCAGTGTCTTTAGGGATAATGGAGTCACTTGCAACAACAAACTTTGAAGGAAACAAATGATAATGTATGAGCTAAGGATGAAGAAGGATGATGGTTGAGGTGTTGGTAATCCAAGGCCTCAATCAACAAGCCTTAGAAGGAAAATGACCACTAGGAAGTAGGTAACCCTAGGCCCTAGCATTTTTCCTTCTTCTTTAGCTCAAGCTTGAAGTAAACTATGGCTTGATGAAGCAAGTGATACTAGAGTGCTACAATGGTAGGGATCTAGCACAATGCTTCAAATGGTAGGGTTTCTAGCACAATCTAGTAGGTGAAAAGTTGTTAAGACAAGGACAATAACATGTGCTTGATATCCTAGTGTTTTAAGCTAGCAATTTCATAATCTTGGAAAAATGCAAAGTAAATGTACTATAACCATTCAAAGTAAAGAAGAATTGCAGAAATTCACTTACATCCACCAAGAATAATCTAGCAATTATTCTAGTTGAAGACTTTCCACCAATAAAAATGCCAAAAACACCAATATAAGCCTCCTCCAAGAGTTGCGCACCACTTAATTCAGCTAAAGAGCCTTAAAGGAGCTGAAATTTCAAACCTCACTTAGTGAGTGAATGAATGATGAAAAAATAAAAGGGGAAAAACCATTATTTATACAATCACAATGACCTTTAATTACAAAATTAGATAAAAAAGGATGACATGGCCAGTTTACATGAGAAAATCCAATTTTACATAGATTTCACAAATAAAACCCTAATCTGAGTTTTTTAGGGAGATGTCATGCCCCTCCTAGGGTGACGTTATCTTCCTTGCTGGAACATTGGCCCTCCAAGTGGAACGCTAGGGCTCAAAACCTCTCTAGAACTGCCACACGTGCCAAACAATGTCTTCCTCATGCTGGGGGCCTCAATTGGGTGACATCAAGGCTCTAAATGATGATGTCAAGGGCCTTCAAGGGCCAAAATAATGTGGGAGGGAAAGACCCCCCTGAGCCCAGGCCTACAAGGCTATCTCTACTGGAACGTCCTCCTCTATCTCCAGTGCAAGCCTCAGGTATATGTCTTCCCCTTGTTGGGGTCTCAACATCCATCTGGTGGGATTCTAGCCCTATGGAGGTCCGAGCTAATCATCTCCCCATGTGTACCTTTTCATTAGGAATGGTCCTGCAGAAAAAAAAAAAGTATTCCCCCCATGGGTTCATAAATCACAGGGATCATAGCAATTCCAATCACATTTAATAATCAAGTTATCTAAACATGTGCATAAAACCCCCCTTTCCCAGACAAGTGCTCAAAGACACTATGCTATTCTACAACCCAGGTTTAGAGAGGGTTTCAGGACGTTTTATTGGGATAACTGTCCTTAGATGTGGGATGTTTCCTGGTGAAGACCAATCTAGGTCATGTAAGTGCATGAGATGGTCTGGGGATGTTTGGGAAAACTAGATGCAGTGATGACAAGGAAATGTAATGCTTACCTGTGGGTGCCTCTAAAGAGGGTGGGTTGCACCTTGTCATGGATGAAAATGTTTATAGGCCCATTCAATTCCTTTTTACATTTTTTTCTTATTTATTTTTCTTTCAAGAGAATTGTTGGGAGACACTTCCCTGGCGCGGTGACCAATGGTGACAACATTACCCACAAGAATTTCACGGATATGAGAATGTTGGCTCGTGATGAGACCCCCTTTCTCTTGGCTATGCCACTAAGAGACACTACCCTGGCATGGTGACCAATTGAATGATAGTGTCATACCACTACATTTCCATGGACCTAATAGGTTGGCTCGTGATGAGGCCCCCTATCCTCAACTAGGTCTTGAGTTTATTTATTTATGGGTCCCTCCATTTCTTGCTAAGAAGCCTTTTACTGCTTTCTCAGGGATCCCTGGGTGAAGCATCTGAAGGTTTTTTTCTTCTGGATTTTATATTTTTCCAGCTACATTTACCCTATGTTCCTTTATCCCCTTCTTCTCACAAGGCAAGGTACAACCCTTTGCTAGCTTGGAAAACCCAATGCCCGAACCAATGCAAGGGATGGATGAGAGAAAAGATGATGAAAAGTGATAAGTATTGTGGGAATGGACGATGGCCTTTCATGAACCCACCTGGTGGAAACTCACTCCCAAGGGAACTAGCTTGCTAGGGAATTCTCTCATCCCCCCCAGGTATGGACAAGTCAAAAGGCATAAAGTCCAAGCACACGTCATGAAGAAAAAAAATTAAATGCACATATTCAAATGTTTTGAGAATCCGAGTGACACATACCATGATACCCAAACTCATTGCCTCATGGATCAAGACCCACTGCTACTGAAGGACCAAGCCAATGGGATGGATGTTGCTTCTTCTGATAGGATGGAGGCACTGAAGAAGAAATATGGGCCCTCTAGGGTCAGGCTCAAGTCAATATGGCTCTCGGTGCTCCATGTCTAGGACTTGTGGGCCTAGAGACATAATCTCCTTAGTTATCCCTAGGCTAGGGGATAACATGTACCACTTACTTTAAGTTCCAATTTGTGATCAAATGTTTAGATTAAGGAATCTACACTGTCGAGTTGGCTCTTGACATTCTGCAATTACGATGCAGAGAAAAACTTAAGATTTCCTCCCTATATTTATGCTATGTGTCAAATGAATATTTGTTTATTATTGAACTATAAAAACATCCAATAATTTTTTGTGCTATTCATACTGGTGGTTGAAAAGTAGAAGGAAATCTGAGCAAGATCGTCATTCAAGAGAGTGTTAACCCATATTGTAGTGAGGCGTTAAGAAAATGGCATCTAAAGTATTTTTAGAGGATAAACTATTTACTTATAGTTAGATGTTAGTGTGAACTATCTACAGTGTCACCACGGTTACAGCCATGTAACTAAATAGTTATTTTCATGATTAATTTGTATTAAGAAAAATAACCCAATTGTGTTTATCCTCTTTTTGAAAATTGATTACACTCATAATTAATCGATACCTTAGTAATCGAATTCTCTCATAATTAATCGATACCTTAGTAATTGAATTCTCTACTTAGAGCATTCTCGATTTTAATCATTCTTGTAGTATATATAAGATGAAAATATATTTCATACCCATACTGGAAATGTAATTAATGTTTGTAAGTCGAATAAAATCGACCGAAGTTCCTTTGGGTAACTCTGATTTACATTAGAGGGAATAATCCCACTCGAGTTCTTCCTGTTGAAAAATAAAAAAATAATAAATATATGTTTTAGTTGTGACTCACCATCTCAACAATTCAATTGCCATTTAAGAAGTTCGCTGGAACAAAACTCAAACTATGTCTTAGAGTAACTACATTTCCATCTTAGACTGAAATTCGGGTCCTAGTTTACACTTACTACTTCACAATTCTTGGATAGGAGGAGAAATTGATTTGTATTATGGTAATGCCTTATTATGGATTTTCCTTGTGGAAATATTATAAGGACTTTGTCCCTAAGTATAAAATTTTATTATTAGGATTAATTTTAATACTAGTTTTTGTATTAATATTAAGTATTAATATTAACAAATGTTAATTATAGAAATTATATTCAATACTGCTATAGTAGGTTGACAATATTTTAGAAATGGAAATTTAGTTGTATGCCATTCAATGATATAAATAATAATATTATATTAAGGTATAGATGTCATGTTTATTACCTTTTTTTAGATTTGACCATGTGTCTTGCGTTCAAGAAATAAGGAAATTCATTTGCGCAAAGTTTTAGGATTCTCTTGACATTTGATTCTTAGAAGTATGTAGTTTTTAATCTAATTGTTTATCTAGATGGAATCTTTAGAGTTGGTGTAACGCGTTAAGTTCTCTTGATCTAAACTTATATACTCATAGCGCACTCCAACATGGAGTAGTAGTATACACAAAGGTTCCCAATGAAGGTTCATAGCGCACTCCAACATGGAGTAGTAGTATACACAAAGAACTCGATAAAGTGAAAATTCTCGAGTTCTGGGGTGCCACATATGGCTTAGCCTCCGAGGCATGGTTGAAGAACATGGTGATGTGCTTTGCACTATGCGATTACACCTACAACATGAAAGTACGCATGGTAGTATTTCAACTAAAGGGGGGTTCTCTTCTTTGGTGGAAGACACTCCAACCTCAACTAAACATGTTCATTGAAGACGTGTCATGGGAATTGTTCGAGGAATGGTTCTGGGAGAGGTACTTGTTGGATGAATTCATTGAGTGCCATCTTAATGAGTTCAATGCCTTATGACAGGGTAGTTGTATGGTACCAGAGTATAATTCCAGCTTCATGGAGCTACTTAGATATGCTCTACATATGAAAACTGAGAAACTAAAGGTTAACAAGTTTTTTCTCAACCTCAACTTCAACATCTATGCGAAAGTGAGGATATTGATTCCTCATATGTTGCATGATGCAGTTCATTAGGATCTCATTTCTCAAGAAGAGATTAACAGTGGGGGTCAGGGAAGGACTACTTCTATACAGATTAGACAAGCGCCATCAGGAAAGCAACAACATCATACACCAATTAGAGAGACTCCTGGGTACTGTGATATGCCCAAAGGACCTGTATTCTCGACACCGTGACAATAGAATCCTCACCAGAGGACTCCTTATAGAGAATGAAAACAACAACAACAGTTTAGACCTGGTCTGCAGAACAAACCAGTACAACAGACTCCGAGGCCAACAACTTCTACTTCTTGGAATAGGAGCACTAGACCGAAGAATGGATGTTGGACATGTGGAGAGATACATTACCAGAGAGACTGTCTTATTGAGAAGGAAAGAGTTTTTGAATCATTAAGACCTATGACAAATGGAGATTTTGGAAATCCCCATAGGATACATTCAGTGATGAATAATCGCCAGGATGAGCATGTTGATACTGAGAGGGGGTGAATCAGTATCAAGTACAATTTAAAACCTTTTTCAACTTATACTTAAACCATTCAACTATATCCAATGAGCAATGAACAATAGTATAAGAGTTACACCAATACACCAGAATACACCATGCATAATATATGAGCAATAATCAATAGTTTATTGTTCAAGGGAAGTAATGACTTCCAAAGGTAGCTATAGCTTCCAAATGTAGAGGGAGGGATAAAACTCTAAGAGGAAGATACAATCCTCCAATATCAAGAGAGAGTTGAACTCTCCATCCTTTCCCCTTCCTTCCACCCAAGAATATATGAGAGATAATAAAACTTTACATTAAATCATCACCATCAACCAATCATCACATAGAACCTGATAATGCTTCCTGAGACTTCTTCAATTTATGCAATTCTTCAATTCTTGGAGTACTCTAATACTGTAGATAATATTAATCAATGTATTCTCTGAAACTCCTCCAATTTTCACTCCTTGAATCCTCCCCAAAAATAGGTTATAGAAAGAATGGTAGACTTTATTCAATTCTGGTCTGTTTAGAAGACCCAACGTGTATAGCATGCCCCATGCTCAATATTTAACATACGATTCTAAAACTCACACAAAAGAAACTATAGTCCTTATTATTTCCAATGGAAGTGGTCCCACTTCATTTGGATTCTGTATGAAAAAGTTATGACTGCGTTACCCGGAACACCTGTTTATTGACTAGCTTTAGGACTGGTCACAAACCCTATCTTCCATAGAGTGTATCTTCATAATTATAGTGAATCAAGAGCTGAAATTTTTACCATAGGTACCTTGATATGTCTTCTCAATACCATATCGACTTCACCATCTGAATCGTTCTAGAAAAAACGTTATAGAAAAAATGGTAAGATGACCTGAAAATAACATACCTTAGAACACATCACCAAAAGACTTCATCCTCCCTTGAAATTCGGCCTTCTTATCTTCTTATTACCTCTGAAATTAGGCTTGTATAAAATGAATGTATAATGATGTTTATTTGTACCATTTATGTCACTTCCTTTTAATATTAGGGCCGACCTGACACTTTCTTATTTTGTAATTCTTTTCTTTAATTATTTCCAGGGCCTACATGTACTTCCTTCTTCAATTCACTTTGTCATCTTCAAAAATTCATTTCTTTTCAACCATGAGGATCCACGTAACGTGCCACATACCACCATAAATAGCATGATGTATACTATCCATTCATGGGTGTTGTATATGCATGTGAATTGTCCTTCATGTCCAAATACCTTTATCAATCTTGCGGTCCAAAACCCATGACTAGGGTTGACATCAATGACAACAACCAATCTTCCAACAATCTCCC
>ML787071.1:254734-270179 GCA_009831015.1 Picea engelmannii
GTTTGGGATGGTATGGCGATTTCGTGAGGTGGATAATGGGGTTTTGGGGGTAATGGGGGTTGTTCAGTGATGGTCGTGGTGGATGGAGTTGTGTCAGGCTCAGGTTCATCATGGATATCGATAATGTGGGTTGCTCGAGGCACTGATCAAGTGAGAGGAATGGTGGATGATATTGGTTGGGGATTCAGAACCTTACTTGGGGAGATCCTCGTTCTGGGTTTCTTACCCAATGGGTCTCCGATGAAGGCAGCACTGATAATTTCATTGACATACATATCTGTCAACATGGCTTGATCTGGAAGCTGCGGGAACATGGGTAATGTTCTCTTCCTGCGCTCTAGTGGTTACATCTCTTCCTCCTCCTCTGAATCTATCTGCACTAGGGCCTCTTTCTTCTATTCCTCTAGGCCTGAACTTGTTCCTACCCCTGCTTCCTGACCTCTTTTCTTCAGTAGTTCCACCGATAGAAGGTAGTGCATCCCTGACCTGCGCGGGTTTCATTTTACTCCAGGCCATGACATGACCTCCTTGTCGAAGGCCTCCTCATCCAGGTAAAATGGAAACATCCGAGTGTTGAATTATTCTCGCTTGGCATGCCTCGTCCATACGAATGCATGGTGTTGATTCATGCTAAATGCAATTTTCTACATGTTGAGTTTGAACAATTCATGTGGAATGCGCAACGTCTGAGTTGCGTCTAGAAACATGTTGTACCATTTGGAGAATTTTGTGTTTTTTAAGGCAGTATTCGTTAATTCTAACCTTGAGTGCCAAGGCTCAAAAATATTTTCCAATTGCCCCTTATATGTTGGCGATAGTGGTCTTCCTGCAGGTGGCGTCCACTTCAACATTGCAAATGCAACCAAAAAGTAGCCATAAATGAAAGTTCCACCCTTCTCCTGTGCTTCCTTGCAAGCCACCAGGAAATCTTCTAGTAAATAACTGCACCAGTTGAATACAATGTCGTTGGCTCAAAAATATGCCATTGATAAGGCATCCAATGTACATTCTCCTTTATAATACGAATCCATGACCTTGCTAGAAATTACATAGAAAGCGATCCTGACTGTCTCTGGTAGAATGGTGTCAATATTGGCTATGCTCCCCCCCCCCTCTACGTATGAAATCGTTGATACAAAGTGGGTTCCCCATTTTTATATCCATGCTTGTTGGGACCTTGAAATAATTTGGATACATCCTCACCTTTGATGGATAATCTAGTCAGCTGATGGATGTCCTCCATGTGAATTGGGTATATTCTATCCAACAAGAGTCTTTTTTCATGTACCCTGATGATGAGAAACTTGGTACATATCGCAACCTCTCCAGTGGTGCCGAAGACTGGAAACTCCCTGAGATTCATAATTGTGGAGTTAAAAAGGTTGATGAACTCTGGCTTTGGCACAAACTGCATTCTTCCCAACTCATCCGGAGTGATGCTCCAGAAGACATCTATGTTCATTTTTTAGGAACATAACCTGGTCTGTTAGTTCGAGGTTGAGGATTTTGACTTTCTCGACCTTCCATTTAAGATTGCCCGTGATCTCAACCCAGGGGTCGCAGAGTTCGTCTGACACTACATCCTTAGAAATTTCACTTATGCTCCCTATAGCTCTTAGCATAGTGATTCTGAACTATCACTGGGATTGGGGATCGGGACTGAGGGCCTAGGGATTTCACATTATTGAGCACAATTCATAATTTGTAAGGCACTAATTTCTCTCTAGGAAACAATGCATCTTAGACCGAGTTCCTAGAACCTTATACTCAGGCTTAACTGCAAGTTCTGTAATAACTTCTAAGGATATTCGTCATTAACCCTATAGATGCAACTTGCAGCTAAGTTGTCCAATGGGACTAGTTAACGGGGTAAATCTATATGGTGATCCTGGCATTTATTGAGCAAGTTGACCAAGGACATGGTTGATTCTAGACCTTACCATTTAATGGATGAGAATCCTGGCGTGAATACCAATGGCATCTTCGTGTATCATAGATTTATGGTTTAACATAATTTGGACAGGTTACTGTAGTGGTAATAAAATGTATTGATTGGATTGGGTTCATGTGGCACATAGACTAGGATTGCGTCTAGATTCTCTCTCCCTCCAACCACAAAGGGGTCCCCATCACATTTAATGACTAACATTAATAGATTTGTGGCTCTTTTGATCCTGTGTTGTTGTGTAAGTAGTTCTGCATCAAACAACACTTAGACAGAAAAAAATGAAACACATGTTGCGGTGCAACAATGCACTCTTCGACTTTATTAACTGAATTCATAGAAATTGCAAAAAAAACAAATCTAGATACTATACATGCCCCTTTGGACTAAAGCAATAGTCCTTTAGCTCAATTTTGGGACATATAGGGTTTCAGGCGAGCGCCATTCACTCGTCTTGGCCACAATATACCATCTAGTTGTGAGAGTCTGACTACTCCCATAGGTCGGATCTTCACAACTATAAATGGTCCCAACCAATGCATGCACAACTTTACTAGATTTTTATGGTTTCAACTATCATAAATTAGGACCTTATCTTCTTGTGAAAATGATTTAGTCTTGATGTGACTGTCATGCCAATATTTCTTCCCTTCTTTCTCAACTAATTGATGAAAGTCTTCTAAAAACCCAGTCTCTTCAAGATCTTGCAATTCCATAAGCCTCTGCGTAAATGATTCATCCTCTAACATATGTGTAATATGTGCAATGTATAGACTCGGGGTAATGAATTAGGTAGGTACGACAACCTCTTTCCCATAAACTAGATGAAATAGAGTATAACTATGGAGTTTCTTTATGGTTGATAAAACTATTGGGACTCTATCATCTTAATCTTCCCTGTTTGCGCAACAAAAATTCTTTAATCCTCTCTCCAGAATATTGTTAAAGGCCTCTATTGTTCCATTGGCTTGAGGGTGGTAAGGGATACATTTATGATGTTGGATCAATAATTTTGTTGTAAGCTTTGTTATTGTATTACTGATAAAATGACCACCCTTATCACTGGTCAGACTCTTAGGACCCCCAAACCGAGTGATAATATTTTAAAAAATGAACCTAGTAGCAGTATCGGTCGAGCAATCCTAGACAGTTGTTGCCTCAGCCCAACGTGTAAGGTAATTAGTTGAAGTAATAATATACCTGGCCTTTGAATGCGTAGTTGTGGGGTTGATCGTCCCTATGAAGTCAACTACCCATTTCTCAAATGCTTGCAAATCTCGAACTGGATGAAGAGGAAATTCATCTCATCCTGATGGATTTTCCACTATTTGACATACGTGGCAAGATCTAACATATGCCTTTGCATATTTGAAGAGTGTGGCCCACCATAATCCATCTTGTAGGACCTTCTACATAATGGCCTTTCATCCAACATGGCCTCCTGCAACTCCATCGTGGCACTCCCAAAGTATGTGTTGTCTTTCATGATCTAAGACACATCTCCTGAGGATAGTATCTAGGCCCAACTTATACAATTTCCCAACAATCAATTGATAGTCCGCTGCACTAACCACCACATGAAGTTTCTGAGTTGTAGAGTATGTTTCTGGGAAGGCCCCTACACTCAAGAAGACTGGTATGTATTCAAGGTATTCTTGTATGTCCTCAACCCGGAACAAGTCTGCATCTAGGAGTTGATCATTGAATGATCCACCACTTTCTCCTTTCTCTAATCTAGACAGGTGATCAAGCCCCACGTTGCATCTTCCAGGTTTAATGATCACTTCAAATGAAAATTCCTGAAATAGTAACAACCATCGACAAATTCTCCCTTCCAGAACATGCTTGTTAACTAGATATTTTAACGCGGAATGAGCAGTAAAGAACTTTAAATGAGAACCTAACAAGTAACATCTAAACTTTTGTAGATCGTAAATCATAGCTAAACCCTCCCTTTATGTGGTTGTATAGATGCTCTCAGATTATGACAACTTCCTTCTAGCAAATTAGATAGGATGATCCATGGCTCCATCTCCTAGATGTGCTACGATGGCTCCTAGAGAAATACCTAATGCATCTACGTGCACATGAAATCCGATTTCCTAGTTCAGAAATATCATAATAGGTGTTGTGCTGAGATTTTCCTTCAAGATGTCGAATGCTTTATCACACTCTGGCATCCACTGGAACACTTCTAACTTATTTAGTATATTTTCCAGGGGTGCAGTAATGTTTGCATATCTTCTTATAAACCTGCAATAGTACCCTGTGTGCCCCAGCATGGAGCACAACTGCTTAGCGCTCGTAGGTGGAGGCATGCTCACAATAACGACAATAACTTTGGCTAGGTCTACCAGTACTCCTTCTCATCATATTATGTGGCCTATAAAATTTCCATGTGGCACACAGAAGATACACTTCTCAAGGTTCAAGGATATCTACAATTCCCTGCATCTATCAAACATCAGATGTAGTAGTGCTACATGTTCTTTGAGAAGATTGTATACCATCCAATCATCCATATAAAATTGTGAATAAATTCTCGGAAATATTTTATTACAATCCAACAAAAAAATGTAGGGGTGTTCTTTAGGCCGAAGGGCATCACATTATATGAAAATGACCCCCATTCTATTATGAATGTGGTCTTCTTTTTGTCTTTTTCAGCAATACTCACTTGGTGATACCCCGGAAATCCATCTATAAATGAGTAATATTATTTACCCACAACCTATTCTAGAAATTCATCAGTAAAAGGTGTTGGGAAAGGGTCATGCACACAGGCATAGTTAAGGATTTTGTAGTGTACACATACCCTAATACCCTCTGAGCCTTTCTTTCTCTAGATGACTAGTGGGCTAACCCATTCTGCTTCTTCCACAGCAAAAATGAGTCCAGCCTCCATCATCTTGTGTGTTTCCCTCTTAACCTTCTCTTTCACTCTAGGGTTAACAAGATATGGTCTATGCCTTACAGGATTTGATTCTAGTTTTAGTTCAATTTTCATCTCTCCCATAGCTGCTTTAATCCCTTTTTTCTCTAAAAATATCTTTGGGAACAAGTCCTCATATTCCCGCAATAGAATATGTATTTCTTGGCAAGTTTTCTCAGTGCTCTCCTACCAAAGCTATATTAGGTTGTTGTAGTGATAATAAAAGGTATTGACTGGACTGGGTTCATGTGGCACATGGACTAGGATTGCGTCTAGATTTTCTCTCCCTCCAACCACAAAGGGGTCCCTATCACATTTAATGACTACCATTAATAGAATTGTGGCTCATCTGATCCTACGTTGTTGTGTAAGAAGTTCTGCATCAAACTACAGTTAGACGGAAAAAAATGAAACACATGTTTCAGTGCAACAATGCACTCTTCGACTTTATTAACTGAATTCATAGAAATTGCAAAAAAAACAAATCTAGCTACTATACATGCCCCTTTGGACTAGAGCAATAGTCCTTTAACTCAGTTCTGGGACATATAGGGTTTCATGTGAGCACCATTCACTCTTCTTGGCACTAGTATACCATCTAGTTGTGAGAGTCTGACTACTCCCATAGATTGGATATTCACAACTATAAATGGTCCTAGCCAATGCATGCACAACTTTCCTAGATTTTTATGGTATCGACTATCATAAATAAGGACCTTACCTCCTTGTGAAAATGATTTAATATTAATGTGTCTGTCATGCCAATATTTCTTCCCTTCTTTCTCAACTAATTGATGAAAGTCTTCTAAAAACCCGGTCCGTTCAAGTTCCTCCAATTCCATAAGCCTCTGCGTAAATGATTCATCCTCCTACATATGTGTAATATGTGCAATGTATATACTCGGGGTAATGAATTATGTAGGTACAACAACCTCTTTCCCATAGAATATATGAAATGGAGTATAACTGTGGAGTTTCTTTATGGTTGATAAAACTGTTGGGACTCTATCATCCTAATCCTCCATGTTTGCACAAAAAAAATTCTTTAATCCTCTCTCCAAAATATTGTTAAATGCCTCTACTATTCCATTGGCTTGCGGATGGTAGGGGATACATTTATGATGTTGGATCAAGAATTTTGTTGTAATCTTTGTTATTGTATTACTGATAAAATGACCACCCTGATCACTGGTCAGACTCTTAGGACCCCCAAACCGAGTGATAATATTTTAAAAAATGAACCTATCAGTAGTATCGATCGAGCAATCCTAGATAGTTGTTGCCTTAGCCCAATGTGTAAGGTAATCAATTGCAGTAATAATATACCTGGCCTTTCAATGCTTAGCTGTGGGGTTGATTTCCCTATGAAGTCAACTACCCATTTCTCAAATGCTTGCAAATCTCAAACTGGATGAAGAGGAAATTCATCTCGTCGTGATGGCGTTTTCACTCTTTGACAAATGTGGAAAGATCCAACATATGCCTTTGCATATTTGAAGAGTGTGGCCCACCATAATCTAGCTTGTAGGACCTTCTACACAATGGCCTTTCATCCAACATAACCTCCTGCAACTCCACTGTGGCACTCCTAAAGTATGTGTTGTCTTTCATGATCTAAGACACATCTCCTGAGGATACTATCTAGGCCCAAATTATACAATTTCCCAGCAATCAGTTGATAGTCCACTGCTCTAACCACCATATGAAGTTTCTGAGTTGCAGAGTATGTTTCTAGGAAGGCCCCTGTACTCAAGAAGACTGATATGTCTTCAAGGTATTCTTGTATGTCCTCAACCCGGAACAAGTCTGCATCTAGGAGTTGATCATTGAATGCTGCGCCACTTTCTCCTGACTCTAATCTAGACAGGTGATCAAGCCCCACGTTGCATCTTCCAGGTTTAATGGTCACTTCAAATGAAAATTCCTGAAATAGTAATAACCATCGACAAATTCTTCCCTCCAGAACATGCTTGTTAACTAGATATTTTAACATAGAATGATCAATAAAGAACTTTAAATGAGAACCTAACAAGTAACGTCTAAACTTATGCAAAGCGTAAATCATAGCTAAACCCTCCCTTTATGTGGTTGTATAGCTGCTCTCAGATTGTGACAACTTCCTTCTAGCAAATTAGATAGGATGATCCATGGATCCATCTCTTGGTTGCGCTAATATGGCTCCCAGGGAAATACCTGATGCGCCTACGTGCACATGAAATCTGATTTCCCAGTTCGGAAATATCATAATAGGTGTTGTGCTGAGATTTTCCTTCAGGATGTGGAACGCTTTATCACACTCTGGTATCCACTGGAACACTTCTGACTTATTTAGTAGATTTTCCAGGGGTGTAGTAATGTTTGCATATCTTCTTATAAACCTGCGATAGTACCTTGTGTGCCCCAACATGGAGCACAACTACTTAGCGCTCGTAGGTGGAGGCATGCTCACAATAACAACAACTTTGGCTGGGTCTACCAGTACTCCTTCTCGTCATATTATGTGGCATATAAAATGTCCATGTGGCACACAGAAGATACACTTCCCAAGGTTCAAGGATATCTACAATTCCCTACATCTATCAAAAATCAAATGTAGTAGCACTACATGTTCTTTGAGAAGATTGTATACCATCCAATCATCCATATAAACTTATATAAAATTGTGAATAAACTCTCGGAAAGATTTTATTACAATCCGATAAAAAACTGTAGGGGTGTTTTTAGGCCAAAGGGCATCACATTATATGCAAATGACCCCCATTCTATTATGAATGTGGTATGCTTTTTGTCTTTTTCAACAATACTCACTTGGTGATACCCCGAAAATCCATTTATAAATGAGTAAGATTATTTCCCCACAACCTATTCTTGCAATTCATCAGTAAAAGGTGTTGAGAAAGGGTCATGCACACAAGCATAGTTAAGGATTTTGTAGTCTACACATACCCTAATACCCTCTGTGCCTTTCTTTCTCTGGATGACTAGTGGGCTAACCCATTCTGCTTCTTCCACAACAAAAATGAGTCCAGCCTCCATCATCTTGTGTGTTTCCCTTTTAACCTTCTCTTTCACTCTAGGGTTAAGGCGATATGGTCTATGCCTTACAAGATTTGATTCTAGTTTTAGTTCAATTTTCATCTCTCCCATAGCTCCTTTAATCAATTTTTTCTCTAAAAATATCTTTGGGAACAAGTCCTCATATTCCAGCAACAGGCTATGTATTTCTTGGCTAGTTTTCTCAGTTCTCTCCTACCAAAGATATATTAGGTTGCTATAGCGGTAATAAAAGGTGTTGACTGGACTGGGTTCGTGTGGCACATTGACTAGGATTGTGCCTAGATTCGCTCTCCCTCCAACCACAAAGGGGTCCTTGTCACATTTAATGACTACCATTAATATATTTGTGGCTCTTCTGATCTTGGGTTGTTGTGTAAGTAGTTCTACATCAAACAACACTTAAACGAAAAAAAAGAAACTCATGTTGCGGTGCAACAATGCACTCTTCAACTTTATTAACTGAATTCATAGAAATTGCAAAAAAACCAAATCTAGCTACTATACATGCCCCTTTGGACTAGAGAAATAGTCCTTTAGCTCAGTTTTGGGACATAAAGGGTTTCAGGCGAGTGTCATTCACCCATCTTGGTTGTAGTATACCATCTAGTTGTGAGAGTCTGACTACTCCCATAGGTCGGATCTTCACAACTATAAATGGTCCCAACCAATGCATGTGCAACTTTCCTAGATTTTTATGGTATCCACTATCATAAATTAGGACCTTATCTCCTTGTGAAAATGATTTAGTCTTAATGTGTCTTTCATGCCAATATGTCTTCCCTTCTTTCTCAACTAATTGATGAAAGTCTTCTAAAAAATCGGTCTCTTCAAGTTCTTGCAATTCCATAAGCCTCTGGGTAAATGATTCATCCTCCAACATATGTGTAATATGTGCAATGTATAGACTTTGGGTAATGAATTATGTAGGTACCGCAACCTCTTTCACATAGACTATATGAAATGGAGTATAACTATGGAGTTTCTTTATGGTTGATAAAACTGTTGGGACTCTATCAGCCTAATCCTCCCTGTTTGCGCAACAAAAATTCTTTAATCCTCTCTCCAGAATATTGTTAAAGGCCTCTACTGTTCCATTGGATTGCGGATGGTAGGGGATACATTTATGATGTTGGATCAAGAATTCTGTTCTAAGCTTTGTTATTGTATTACTAATAAAATGACCACCCCGATCACTAGTTAGACTCTTAGGACCCCCAAACCGAGTGATAATATTTTAAAAAATGAACCTAGTAGCAGTATCAGTCGAGCAATCCTAGAAATTTGTTGCCTCAACCCAGCGTGTAAGGTAGTCAGTTGCAGTAATAATATACCTGGCCTTTGAATGCTTAGTTGTGGGTTTGATCGACCCTATGAAGTCAACTACCCATTTCTCAAATGCTTGCAAATCTTGAATTGGATGAAGAGGAAATTCATCTCGTCATGATGGATTTTTCACTCTTTGACATACATGGAAAGATATAACATATGCCTTTGCATATTTGAAGAGTGTGGCCCAACATAATCCAACTTGTAGGACCCACTACACAATGGCCTTTCATCCAACATGGCCTCCTGCAACTCCACTATGGCACTCCCAAAGTATGTGTTGTCTTTCATGATCTAAGACACATCTCCTAAGGATACTATTTAGGCCCAAATTATACAATTTCCTAGCAATCAATTGATAGTATGCTGCTCTAACCACCATATGAAGTTTCTGAGTTGCAAAGTATGTTTCTAGGAAGGCCCCTGTACTCAAGAATATTGATATGTCTTCAAGGTATTATTGTATGTCCTCAACCCGGAACAAGTCTGCATCTAGGAGTTGATCATTGAATGCTCCGCCACTTTCTCCTGACTCTAATATAGACAGGTGATCAAGCCCAACATTGCATCTTCTAGGTTTAATGATCACTTCAAATGAAAATTCCTGAAATAGTAACAAACATCGACAAATTCTTCCTTCCAGAACATGCTTGTTAACTAGATATTTTAACGTGGAATGAGCAGTAAAGAACTTAAAATGAGAACCTACCAAGCAACGTCTAAACTTTTGCAGAGCGTAAATCATAGCTAAACTCTCCCTTTATGTGGATGTATAGCTTCTCTCAGATTGCGACAACTTCCTTCTAGCAAATTAGATAGGATGATCCATGGCTCCATCTCCTAGCTATGCTAAGATGGCTCCCAGGGAAATACTTGATGTGTCTACGTGCACATGAAATCCGATTTCTCAGTTCGGAAATATCATAATAGGTGTTGTGCTGAGATTTTCCTTCAGGATGTCAAATGCTTTATCACACTCTGGCATCCATTGGAACACTTATGACTTATTTAGTAGATTTTCCAGGGGTGTAGTAATGTTTGCATATCTTCTTATAAACCTGCGATAGTACCCTATGTGCCCCAGCATAGAGCACAATTGCTTAGCGCTCGTAGGTGGAGGCATGCTCACAATAATGACAACTTTGGTTGGGTCTACCAGTACTCCTTCTCGTCATATTATGTGGCCTATAAAATTTCCATGTGGCACACAGAAGATACACTTCCCGAGGTTCAAGGATATCTACAATTCCCTACATCTATCAAACATCAGATGTAGTAGCACTACATGTTCTTTGAGAAGATTGTATACCATCCAATCATCCATATAAAATTATATAAAATTGTGAATAAATTCTTGGAAAGATTTTATTACAATCCAATAAAAAATTGTAGGGGCATTCTTTAGGCTGAAGGGCATCACATTATATGCAAATGACCGCCATTCTATTATGAATGTGGTCTGTGTTTTGTCTTTTTCAGAAATACTCACTTGGTGATACCCCGAAAATCCATCTATAAATGAGTAAGATTATTTCCCCACAGCCTATTCTAGCACTTCATCAGTAAAAGGTGTTGGGAAAGGGCCATGCACACAGGCATAGTTAAGGATTTTGTAGTCTACACATACCCTAATACCCTTTGTGCCTTTCTTTCTCTGGATGACTAGTGGGCTAATCCATTCTGCTTCTTCCACAGCAAAAATGAGTCCAACCTCCATCATTTTGTGTGTTTCCCTCTTAACCTTCTCTTTCACTCTAGGTTTAAGGTGATCTGGTCTATGCCTTATAGGATTTGATTCTAGTTTTAGTTCAATTTTCATCTCTCCCATCGCTCCTTTAATCCCTTTTTTCTCTAAAAATATCTTTGGGAACAAGTCCTCATATTCCCGCAACAGGCTATGTATTTCTTGGCTAGTTTTCTCAGTGCTGTCCTACCAAAGCTATATTAGGTTGTTGTAGCGGTAATAAAAGGTATTGACTGGATTGGGTTTGTGTGGCACATTGACTAGGATTGCGCCTAGATTCTCTCTCCCTCCAACCACAAAGGGGTTCCCGTCACATTTAATGACTACCATTAATAGATTTGTGGCTCTTCTGATCCTACGTTGTTGTCTAAGTAGTTCTGCATCAAACAACTCTTAGACATAAAAAAATGAAACACATGTTGCGGTGCAACAATGCACTCTTCCACTTTATTAACTGAATTCATAGAAATTGCAAAAAAAACAAATATAGCTACTATACATGCCCCTTTGGACTAGAGCAATAGTCCTTTAGCTCAGTTCTGGGACAGATAGGGTTTCAGGCGAGCGCCATTCACTCATCTTGGCCGCAGTATACCATCTAGTTGTGAGAGTCTGACTGCTCCCATAGGTCGGATCTTCACAACTATAAATGGTCCCAACCAATGCATGTGCAACTTTCCTAGATTTTTATAGTATCGACTATCATAAATTAGGACCTTATCTTCTTGTGAAAATGATTTAGTCTTAATGTGTCTGTCATGCCAATATTTCTTCCCTTCTTTCTCAACTAATTGATGAAAGCCTTCTAAAAACCCGGTCTCTTCAAGTTATTGCAATTCCATAAGCCTATGTGTAAATGATTCATCCTCTGACATATGTGTAATATGTGCAATGTATAGACTCGGGGTAATGAACTATGTAGGTACCACAACCTCTTTCCCATAGACTAGATGAAATGGAGTATAACTGTGGAGTTTCTTTGTGGTTTATAAAACTGTTGGGACTCTATCATCCTAATACTCCTTGTTTGCACAAAAAAAATTCTTTAATCCTCTCTCCAGAATATTGTTAAAGGCCTCTATTGTTCCATTGTCTTGTGGATGGTAGGGGATACATTTATGATGTTGGATCAAGAATTCTGTTGTAAGATTTGTTATTGTATTACTGATAAAATGACCACCCTGATCACCGGTCAGACTCTTAGGACCCCCAAACCGAGTGATAATATTTTAAAAAATGAACCTAGCAGCAGTATCGTTCGAGCAATCCTAAAAAATTGTTGCCTCAGCCCAACATGTAAGGTAATCAGTTGCAGTAATAATATACCTAGCCTTTGAATGCTTAGCTGTGGGGTTGATCAACCCTATGAAGTCAACTGCCCATTTCTCAAATGCTTGCAAATATCAAACTGGATGAAGAGGAAATTCATCTCGTCGTGATGGTGATTTCACTCTTTGTCATACGTGGCAAGATCTAACATATGCCTTTGCATATTTGAAGAGTGTGGCCCACCATAATCCAGCTTGTAGGACCTTCTACACAATGGCCTTTCATCCAACATGGCCTCTTGCAACTCAACTGTGGCACTCCCAAAGTATGTGTTGTCTTTCATGATCTAAGACACATCTCCTGAGGATACTATCTAGTCCCAACTTATATAATTTCCCAGTAATCAATTGACAGTCCACTGCTCTAACCACCATATGAAGTTTCTGAGTTGCAGAGTATGTTTCTAGGAAGGCCCCTGTACTCAAGAAGACTGATATGTCTTCAAGGTATTCTTGTATGTCCTCAACCCGGAACAAGTCTGCATCTAGGATTTGATCATTGAATGCTCAGCCACTTTCTCCTTACTCTAATATAGACAGGTGATCAAGCCCCACGTTGCATCTTCTAGGTTTAATGATCACTTCAAATAAAAATTCCTAAAATAGTAACAACCATCGACAAATTCTTCCTTCCAGAACATGCTTATTAACTAGATATTTTAACGTGGAATTATTAGTAAAGAACTTAAAATGAGAACCTAACAAGGAACGTCTAAACTTTTGCAGAGCGTAAATCATAGCTAAACCCTCCCTTTATGTGGTTGTATAGCTGCTCTCAGATTGCGACAACTTCCTTCTAGCAAATTAGATAGGATGATCCAGGGCTCCATCTCCTGGTTGCACTAAGATGGCTCCCAGGGAAATACCTGATGCATCATGTGCACATGAAATCCGATTTCCCAGTTCGAAAATATCATAATAGGTGTTGTGTTGAGATTTTCCTTTAGTATGTCGAATGCTTTATCACAATCTGGTATCCACTACAACACTTCTGACTTATTTAGTAGATTTTCCAGGGGTGCAGTAATGTTTTCATATCTTCTTATAAACCTGTGATAGTACCCTGTGTGCCCCAGCATGGAGCACAACTGCTTAGCGCTCCTAGGTGGAGGCATGCTCACAATAACGAAAAAATTGGATGGGTCTACCAATACTCCTTCTCATCATATTATGTGGCCTATAAAGTTTCCATGTGGCACACAGAAGATACACTTCCCGAGGCTCAAGGATATATGCAATTCCCTACATCTATCAAACATCAAATGTAGTAGCGCTACATGTTCTTTGAGAAGATTGTATACCATCCAATCATCCATATAAAATTATATAAAATTGTGAATAAATTCTCGGAAAGATTTTATTACAATCCGATAAAAACCTGTAGGGGCGTTCTTTAGGCTGGAGGGCATCACATTAAATGAAAATGACCTCAATTCTATTATGAATGTGGTCTGCTTTTTGTCTTTTTCAGCAATACTCACTTGGTGATACCACAAAAATCCATCTATAAATGAGTAAGATTATTTCCCCACAGCTTATTCTAGCACTTCATCAGTAAAAGGTTTTGGGAAAGGGTCATGCACACAGGCATAGTTAAATATTTTGTAGTCTACACATACCCTAATACCCTTTGTGCCTTTCTTTCTCTGGATGACTAGTGGGCTAACCCATTTTGCTTCTTCCACAACAAAAATAAGTCCAGCCTCCATCATCTTCTATGTTTCCCTCTTAACCTTCTCTTTCACTCTCGGGTTAAGTCGATATGGTCTGTGCCTTATAGAATTTGATTCTAGTTTTAGTTCAATTTTCATCTCTCCCATAGCTCCTTTAATCCCTTTTTTCCCTAAAAATATCTTTGGGAACAAGTCCTCATATTCCCGCAACAAGCTATGTATTTCTTGGCTAGTTTTCTCAGTGCTCTCCTACCAAAGCTATATTAGGTTGTTGTAGTGGTAATAAAAGGTATTGACTGGACTGGGTTCATGTGGCACATGGACTAGGATTGCGCCTAGATTCGCTCTCCCTCCAACCACAAAGGGGTCCCCATCACATTTAATGACTACCATTAATAGATTTGTGGATCTTCTGATCCTGCATTGTTGTGTAAGTAGTTCTGCATCAAACAACTCTTAGACATAAAATAAATGAAACACATGTTGCGGTGCAACAATGCACTCTTCCACTTTATTAACTAAATTCATAGAAATTGCAAAAAAAACTAATCTAGATACTATACATGCCCCTTTGGACTAGAGCAATAGTCCTTTATCTCAGTTCTGGGATGTAATGATCCCAAGCCATTATGAAAGGATCATCACTGTTTTGGTGTCTTTTTAAAACTTTTTCCGAGTGAGGTATTTCATCAAACACTTTGTTGATCTACCTTTTAGATTTTTTTATATGTGTGTATGCAGCAAATAACAGAAAGAGATAACCATGGAACATACCTCAACCATATGCAATAAGATAGACAAGCCAAAACATCTTAATTCTTCTTTATTCATAAAATAGAGAAACCTGCTACAATGAAGATGCCGATCTGGAATGCTCAACAGATTGACAAGAAGATAGAAAATAGATAAGACCTGCTACAAAATGCCCCCGCTAATACAAAAGATGCCTCCAAAGGCTGAATAATAAATGAAGATCAATACAAGTACATCTGAATGTCAAACTCTCCAACTAAAGATTGCCACGCTCCAATAGAAGGCTCAAACCCTCAATAACTCGGCCCTGCTACCAAAAGTGTCCAATCACCCTAATAAATATGCCAACTGATAGATCAGGTGATGGTAAGAACAACCCAGGTGACCGAATCTCCAAGATCCCTCTCAATCTCTGTAGATTTGAAATCCCCCACTGAATGGTGCGCCCCACTGGATGACTGAAACCCTAGATAATTCGGCCTTGCTGAAGGAGGCCTCCAAATGCTCTGAAACTCTCCAGAATTATAGATCAGGACACTGCAATTCACTAGGTAAAGTCTCAGGGTCAGATCTGAAGTGTAACCCCTCCAAACAGACTAGATCTGGATCTCAAAAACGCCCTCCTTCTCTTCAATTCGCCCCACTGCTCAAGAAATAATCTGAGCCATAAAACTGTCTCAGAAAGCA
>ML787071.1:282535-296504 GCA_009831015.1 Picea engelmannii
GGTTTATTCTTCTCTTGTATGCATGTGAAGAAAGAGGTTTCAGATTTGGGTAGAAGGTCAAAAGTTAAGTCTTAAGGGTCATTTTCTACGTATAAGTTTAGAGCCCTAGCTTATTAGTCCGTAGGGTAGAATACCCCACAACAGGGGTATGGAATGGTAAATTCGTGGATACTTGCGCAACTCCTCTCGTGGGTCCTAGTGAGGGTCCCATCATATTATGAGGATGTCCCATTCCCCTCATTCATGGAAAGTTGTTCACCAAATGTCCTTCTATTTAACATATGGTACACCATACTTGCGACTGTCCTAGTTTGGGTATCGCCAATTCTTAAATCGTCTCTCTAAGGGTTGATATTTTCCATTGTATTTGCGCCAAATTTGAATCAGTTGGGGGTCTGGTCACTCTTAGGATCCCCAGATATCCTTCCATGGCTTCAATCTTCATTGATTGTTCCAAGGCACATATCAAAGTGGCTATCCATTGTTGCGTCAACGGAATTCGTGTCAGAGGTAGAAATCTTTGGATATACCATTCTCTTTGATGTTATTCATGAATTGGATGTGTTAACCGCCTTATAACATCTTTAAACTTCTGGCTATATTCCCAGGCTGATTCACCTTTCCTTTGTTGAATTTCACGTAGCTTAGACAGAGCTTGTTGTTCGGATTGAGGTAGCTTAAACTTTGCTATGAACTTTGTCTATACCTAGTCAAGTGTGAATGCTTAACCTTGCACTCCTAGTACTCATGTCTCAATGGCCTTCATGTACCATTTGAGAGCACGACCTCTCAAGGTAGTTTGGAACTCAACCAATTTTTTTCATCTAGAGTCCCTTTGGACCTCCATCTTTCTTCGCATATGAACCAATGTTTCTCAACATCCTCATCTCCCTTACCCCATAATCCTGGGTATTGAGCAATCGAACCTCCTGTGTTACCATCCATTGTTGATCTTAATGCACCTACCAAGATAAAACCTAACAGTCTTGGTTGCGATCTACCAGGGGATCCCAATATCCTCCCAGTATTCGTGCTTCTCGGTTGTGACTGACTAACTAACTACAATGGAACAAAAATAGCATAAGGTATTATAGAATTTACCACTTGTGTAAAATATACTTGGGGTATGGGTGATTCGGGGATGGTGCCACTAGCTTCGGGGTAGGTTTCTTTGATATGGGAGGTCTCGTTATCATCCTCTGGTGTGGTCTCTTCATCAAGATTCCCGATCTTTCCTAGCATCGGGGGTGAATATTCTCTCTCTTCTTCAACATCCATGACAAATTACTTTTCCCATGCTTCTACACCTTCTTCTTCTTATCCACCCTCTTAGGGAATTCTTTCTCTCCGTGTTTCTCTCTCATTTAATTTTTGACTGGCCAGTCTTCCCTGTCTTCTCATCTTTCGCAACTATTCCATATGTCCTTCCTCAAATTCTCCTGGTTCGACTTCTTTTTGCAACTTCTAGGACTGTTTCACTGCGTTATTTATCTTACCGTGCCACCACTTCTCAACTATAGTGGCTCTTTTCAAGGCTCGCTCATCCCTTGAGTCCATTTCTTGTTGCTCCCCTATTTTTCAAAGAACCCTCTTCCCTCTCTTAGGCCATGACTCCACCCCAAACTCACCCCACCCAAAGTGAGGGTCTTTACACTGCCATCTCAGTTGGGGACATGGTCATCATCCCCTCCTCCATCAAGAAAACCTTAATCCACAGTGGGATTTCTATCAACAGTATTCCACTTGCATATTTCTTGAAATCTTCTTCTGCCAGTGAAAAAGATTGGTGATTCTCAGCTACAAACTCAATAGTCTATCCTTCTAATCTTTTATTAACCCAGAAATCGATCGCTCGCATTACCGGATGATCCAACTGATGAAGTGTTGTGATATTTTATGTATCCCAAGCGTAGGTCTTCTTGACTCATTCTTGGAATTTCGGAGCTTCTTGGAGCCTATATATCTAGTGGAAAAGTTCTTTTGGAAACTTAACCCATAATATCTTGTACTGGTCACTCGATCTTTCTGAGTAAAATACAACCTCCTATGTATATTTCACAGGTTTCTCTCGTAGCTCTACTTCTTTCTTTAAGAAGGCATCACAATTTCTCTCCCACCACTGGTGAATATCAGATCTATGAATCTACAGAAGAATTCTCCCTATAGGTTCCCTTTTATCATAGCTCCTGACAATGAAACCATTTTGTTGGTGTAGAATTGATCAGACCAGGGTCTGTCTTAGGCTACCAACAAAAGGCACCGAGTAGTCTAGAGTGATAGCATTTTCATCCCCTCCGAAGAGAAGAAGTCTCACCCGAAGCACAACCAAGACAAGAAGATAGGGAAGGTCAAGGAGATTTCTTAGGTGGGTTTCCAGAATCTTCAAAGTTCATCATGACCTTGCATAAGACAGACTAAACACAAAACAGATCTGAACTTATTCATATCTGGAAGTAAAGATAATCAATTTGTGATAGCATTTGTAAACAAAGACAACACATTTTTCTTATCAAATAGAAAGAAGTAAAGTAAAGAGACGATTAATAATCATAAACATAGAATGACACAGGAATTTCAAAATTTTAGGTCCTTCCATATATTATCAAAAGAGCTTCTCGGATACAATATTTCAGATACAAATGAAGACTTTGTTACAAGCTTCTGTCTCTGAACTCATTCCTCAAAGCTCTATCTACTCTTTTCCCCAAAATGTATACAAGTTACAATCACTGAACCTTTAATATGTTTGCACCCTCTATACCATCTACCCCTCTATATAAACTATGCCATCTAACACTTTACAATCTTATGCATCTCATACATATAGGATGAGTGGGATCTTCTGGATTTTGAATCCGCATGCTTTCTTGTTCTTGTTCTATTGTAACTTCATTTGCCTTGTTGGTGTTGCACTATCCCTTTTTGCAACCATTTTTTGTTTCTTTGCTTGCTCTGTTGTCCATCTTCTTTATGTCTTGTGCAACTCGTGTTTAACCAAAATTGGGACTGCAGTCCTCCTTGCGTAACTTCAAACCAAAAATGAAGGGCCCAACATGGTCCTTCATCTGAGGCAGTAAAGAAGGGGAAAAAGGAGAGTTGAAATACTTATGAGAAGTATTTCTTAGGACCATCCACCCTAGGTGTTTTCCTCCCTCGGCCTCCTGGATGGCCAAAATGGCTCGGGGGGTGAAAATTATGGACAATGGGATGAAAATAAGTTCACTGATTTTTAGGAAAACAAGAAAAACAAAGTGAACAACGCGTTGTTCACTCCCTTAAAGCCTTGGAAAATGGCCCAGAATGGGTTCTCGAGTAAACCAGGGTCCTGGACAATAAACCAATGGATGCCTTAAGTGAAAAAGGTGAAAAATAAGGGTGAAAAGTGAGTGTAAAAGCTATAGCCAAGTCTTTTCAGATGGATTTAAATTGCGAACAAAACATTGTTCAAATCTTTTAAGATAGGGAAACAAGCCCAGAATGGCTTGGTACATTCTAGGCAAGGATGATTTTAGGGGCTAAATTTCGCTCGTGGGCTAATTTTCCATGGTTTTTCCCAAAACAAGATTCGTGATTCTAAAAATGATTCACCCAAATTCTATAGGATAAAATTATTTTACCTTAAAAATTGCCAAGCTTTTATACAAACTATATAAAATCCATATAAATTTGAATATTTTTACAAAAATATCACCAAACATTTATAGTTGTCATATGAATGATTAGTAATATTCACCAAGGTTTCTATATTTTAAAATAAATTTCCATCCTTAAAATCATCCCTATTTCCGGGGTGACCCAAGAAGTGATCCTAGAAAATTTTCAAATCAAAAGGGATTCTTTAAATCAAGATGGACAACCTTTTTACGAGTTGTTACAACTATGTTTAGGAGAATATTTACAACTTCAATTTATGTTTGTGGATGAAGGGTGGAATGAAAAAAGGTTTGACTTTAAAATGTATTTTATTGGTGAATTTTCGGTTATTAACAAATGCATTGGCCACCACACCATTTTAAAGGTTATCCTGATCAAGAAAACACATCCTGGAATTGTTCCAACCAGTATAAGAAGAGAATTATCAGTAGACCATGGTGGTTAGGTTGAAGAGTGCCCCATGTAGTTCATAGAAGCAGGGATTAGCCACTTCTTGTCACTCGTGCTTTTGGGCTCTTAAAGTCACTTGGATGGAAGAAGGATACATGTGAAAAGGAAAGGCACGAGACCCTCCTAAAGGGAGTTTAGTTGAGCTTATGCAAGCAGTGTAGTATCCCAACCAAGATGGGCTATTCAACTCCTTGACCATGTGGTACTAAGGAAAGACCACTCAATTTATACTAACTAGACAACTTTCGAAGGGCTCTTGATGAAGACTCTCTGTCTTTGACATTTAGTATTCTATGAAATTGAAATTTCTTGAAATAAAGAACCAGGCCATCCACATGGTGAGGTCACATCTTGCTTTCGCAAGCATGTCTCCTGGTCAATAAATTGAAATATATCTAAAGCTTTATACAAAAATAATTAAATAAGTATGTGACATATATGTCACGACTAAATAGTATGTGTTCACATATAGTTAAATAATATAGGTTTTGTTTTGAATGTGTATGGGGCGGACCCCTACATTTTTTTCAAGTGTTTTGTGGTTTTCGTAGTGTTTTTAGCTTGTTGATTTTTGCATGGCCCCTTTAGGGGCAACGACATGTAGATTAGACTATGAGAAAATATACAATGAAGAAAGACAAAATCAACTAATTACAGGTAAACAATAATACCATTCAACCCAAAGGGATGGGTTGAGGCTCTTTGCGAGTGGCAAGGCCGACATATGCATGAAAGCCTCAACTGATTCCTTGTATGGGGATTGAAAGTTTACTTATTGAAATTCGAAACAATGATAATTATTTACGAAGGTAAAAAACAGATTTTATAAACATAAATTTATAAGAAAACTACTCAAACTATCTACACAACCAAAGCATGGTGGCATGGGTACATGTGCCAAAAATTTTAGAATGAGTGCAATGAATTTAAGGTGAAAATAAGAGTGATTGGGTGGATTTACTGATTAGATTTGATTTTTTTGTTCATTTTCCTACTGGCCCCTTTTCCTGAAACAAGTCTTTAGATGGTCCCCAACTGCTTAGGAGAAGCAGAGTAGGTGACCAGATTTTATCCTTGCAGGAAAACAACAAAATTTTAGTGATTATATATGAAAAAAGTGAAATAAATGAAACATAAATTTAAACATAAAAGATAAATAACATCTCACTAAGATGGTTGTCCCGGGGGGGGAATTGAACAAAATGATCAATTTTCATGTTTGGGGCCGCAAGCTTAGTAACCGAAAATCATAACAAAAATTTACATGAAAGAGATAAAGAAGAAAGAAAGAATGAACATCCAACTAAGAGGCTTATTTAAGGGTTGTCATAAGGGGCCCTAGGACTCTCGACCACTAGATAAGGTTGAAAACAATTGAATACTTCATAAAAATATGCACTAAAACACGTCAAACAAGTTAAACAAAGCTGTTATAAAATGAAAGAAAGTAAGTTAAACCCAAGGAAGCAACAACAAACACCCAACTAACTAATCCCTCCTAGAGATAGCTAATATAACAAGTATTTACTACTACCCCTCAACCCTTAACCAACAAGTGAGATACCCAACAACCAAAATTTAACAAGTATCACACACACAAAGAGCTTTGGAAAATTTCAGTAGAGCTTTTGTACTATATTCATTCCTCCTCTTTGTACAATGTCATCCCTCTTATTTATAAAGAAGAGGTGAAGGCTTAGGTTTAGGTCACAAGACGCTTGTCACTTTTGGAAAAGTGACAAGTTGACCAACCCTTAAAGTGTTTTTGTTTTAATAAAAAAGTAAAATTATCCAAAAGGGATCTTATCAAATCTGAATTGACCTTTTAAGTGCAATGTATACAAGCCAATAGTAAATCATGCAAGACTAAACTATTACAAAAAGTCATTTTCATAAAATGACAAAAATTAGTATGTCACATCATCATCTGCCTTGGGATTTGTGCCATCCCAAAGAATCTTTGATTGTTTCCATGTTTTGCAGTTGTAGATGAGGTGACTTAGAAAAGTTCTAATTCATCCATGGTTGTTAGATCCACCGAGATGAAGCCCAAAGGTGTGGGGAAATTGCAGATCTTCTTAGGGGGGAAATGGGCCTTTGGGATTTGGTCATTGTAGGTAAGGAAATGCCCACTGTTCAAGAACTTTTCAGACCTTATTATATGTAATACCCCTAGGCCGAACCCAATTGTAAATATAAATGAAAATGTACTTAAGATGGTGAGTTGTTTGATATCATTTTTGTATGCACCTTCCATGGTATAGTGCGCACATGTACTACGCAGTAAAATGATGAAGTGTGCACATTCCAAGATAGCGCGTGCAACAAACTTAAGTGTGCGTGATTTTGAGGCCATGGAGCCTTTGTGTATATGGTGTATTTTATAGGTTGGTGAGCCAGTTATTATATGCTAGGAGGCTTATGTTTTGACTTAGACCAGAGAGCCTAGATAATTAAAGGCCAGTGAGCCTATTTTTGTATATGTCTTATCATTAATATAAAATACATCGATGCACGCAGACTAGCCACGATAAAAGGGAATGGGGGACTAAACTCCACTAGTTAAGGAAAGGGGGGGGCTAAAAGTTAAGGAAAAGGGATAAGCTAGGGAGCTTAAGCCAAAAAGGAATATTATATTGATATTTGTTAAAGTATAAATTATGGATAATTATTTTATCCTAGGTTCTAAGGATGGGGACAAGTGGGTCAAAGTAGCTCTCAACATGACAAGTGTCAAGTTGGGGGCATGCATATATATGGCTTAGACTTAGTTCATTTTCCAATCATTCCATGAGGATTCACTCACTCAGTCAGGTTTCCTCCATAACTTCATGTCACTGTACCTGAACTTGTATCCATACCCATACTTGTTTGTGTACCTGGTTAGCTTTGGAGCTGGAATGAAGAAGCGGGTTGTCAGGCCGATGGGATATTGAAGAGGTGGGTTTTCAAGCCCATGAGCAATATCTCTAGGTGAGAGAATTTTTGGGAATTGATTTCCAAAGGTGCTAAACTACAGCTACAGGGCTCTGAGACTTCCTGTCCAGCCTGTTGCTGAAGCCCAAAAAGAAAGTGGGGTAGCTGAGGGACTGTTGAGAAGAGAAGGGGCACACTTCCTAGGGTGGGACATGCATGTGGGGAATGAGAGACTATAGGCTGTTAGTTTGATTTGGCACCTGTGAAGGAGTATTTCATGTTGTCTGAGATACTTCAGCTTGGCTAGGAATCCCTTTACCAGGGTGGAGTTTAGTCCCAGCTTGGGGTGACCCACTGTTGAGAGTGATGAACAGTGTGGTCTAAGGCTGGGAGGTTCGTGGAAGGTATGCACGCAGTTGGTGATATTCTTACCAAGATAAGTGTCAATTGTGTGTTAAATTACATGTTGCATTATTATTTACATGTTCATTTTTATGGGTTTATCCTATGTGTGGTCTATAACTATCTTTATATTTATGGGTATTTCATGTCTATGTTGCATGTATATGTTATTGTTATTTCCATATGAATCTGTGCATTTAAAAAAATTATTTGTCTGTTTTGAGTTTTATATATAAAGTTCTGCAAGAGTTTATGTATGTATATGTTTTAGTTTGCATACAGTTAGAAAATTTTACATGGCATAGCCCAGTTGGATGTTGGCAATGTTACAATATGATATCAAAGCTCCAATTTTCAACACTGAGCCTGGATGGGCCGAGAAAGTTGAATTGAGGAGAAATTTCACAGAGGGTTGATTTCAAAGTGGCCAAATTTGAAGTTATAGAGCGTCCATGGTAAAAATTAAAAGCAATTGCGTGGAATTGGGAAAAAGCCCCAATTTGTGTTGTTAAATTCATGGGAAAATTGAGAAGTTTGGCCAAGTGGTGAGATATTCTTGATTTAATATCTGTTCTAGCAAATTTAGACCTAGAATTGGTCAAATTTGAAGTTACAGTGAAGCCATGACAGATGGAGTGAGATTAGTTGATTAAAATTCTCAATTCATGAATTGAGTTTGGGAAAAATGCATTCCAGAAATGTCAAACCACAGTGATTTGTTGTTGTAAAGGTTGAATTGGTGTTATTGGGGTGAAATTGAACAAACTTCATAGTTGCATAATTTCTATGGTAAAAATTGGGAAAAAGTTAAGCAAAAGCCCCAATTTCTACAACGAAATTCACGAGGAATTGATGCGCATAAAAATGAATGTGCACAGGTGGGCGCACTAAAAATGCATGATGCGCAGTGAAAAGCTTGTGATATGTGGAAAAATATTGGCATGCAGGTGTGCATGATAAAATTTGGTGTTGCACGAAAAAATAGTGGTGTGCGGGTGTGCGCGCTAAAATTTGGCATTGAGCGGAAAAATATTGGTGTGCAGGTGTGCACGCTAAAATTTGGCGTTGCGCAGAAAAATATTGTTGTGTGGGTGCGCGCGCTAAAATTTGTCGCTACGCCAAAAAATATTGGCATACTGGTGCGCACGCTAAAATTTGGCGTTGCGTGGAAAAATTTTGCCATGTTGGTGCGCGTGCTTAAATTTGACACTGTACGGAAAAATATTGGTGCATCAACCTACGCACTTAAATTTGGCGTTATGCGGTGCAAAGTGGCATTGTGCGGAAAAAAAATACTGGAGTGCGCGGTGTGCACATGCATAATAATGGCATGTGTGGTGTGCACAGTATTGGCAGAGCGCAAATAAATTTTGTTGGTGCGCACGCAATGTGGGTATATGTTGTCGTGCGAAAGTTTAGTTAACAGTGTGCGCGGAGTACTGATGCGCAATGGGGGTGTACTATGATTTGGCATGGTGCAACGCATAGATTAAAATGCGCATGGAATATTAGCGCGTGACACAAAAATTCCGCGCAACAGATATTAGTGCATGGACCAAAATTGTGCATGGTAGATATTTGCACACAACAAAAAAGTAGTTCGCACCAATTATTGGCACGACAAAAAAGCGATCCACATTGATTATAGATGCACGGAGCATGCGCTACCTTATGGTGTTTCTTCACATGCTAAATTTGGGTGTACAGGTTCAAATTTGTGCGGGTAAAGTCATTTGGATGGTCTACAACAATAGAAAATCAGTGAATTTCTGCGACATTTTATACTGTTTGAAGGTCATATTTTTGCAATGCGTTTTTGAGGCCTTAACAACGTTTTTAGCTACTTAAAAACCACGAGAATAGACTATACAAAGGTACACTCTATTTCTACAACTCAAATGAAATAGCCTGGAGAGATATTTCTAATGGTGTAAACCATTCATCAAACATAGCTTTTATGATGAAGTTACAGGACAAACGGTGGAGGGTAAATTTTAAGACCCAACTAACTTCGAAGAGCCATAACTTTCTAATACGGAATCAGATTGAGGCACAAGAGTAGTCAATGGAAATATATTGAACCCTAAAAGACATTCCTAGAGATGAATTAAATTTCTGGGCATGTTAAAAGTGTTTAAGATGACAAAGAAGGTACCTCTAGCATTCCAGACCAAAAACGTGAATTGGCCTAGAACTTCAACAGGATGTAACTAGCAGCCCATAACCCAGAAAGAGGTGAAATGTGGATAGACTGTCCAAAATATGTATACGAATAAAACTGATTGAGCTCCTATAAAAAATCCAATGGAGTATGTGCAAAAATGCATAATTACATCATAGAATTGCACCAAGTTGAAAAGTGAACAGAAAAATTAATGGACAAATTTTCAAATTACCATAACTTTCTTCTCAAGACTGTTACACATTATTTTGGTCACCCCAGTGATCACTGATAACATGTGTTCATGTTCCCATGAAATGATAAAAATAGTCTTTCTCCATGAGGAAATTGATTGGCTTTCTCTTCTCAAAAACCCTATTAAGGAAGGTCGTCACAGGATGCATTATACATAGGGTGCGATGATGCATGATCGTCGCCGCCTGCTGTAAAGATGGATTTTGACGTCTCTTCAAGATCCAATATATCTAGGGTGCAACGATGACAAAATCTAAGAAAAATTCAAGTTTCACGAATGTTCTAGAAGATGAGGTGGCCTCTAAATGGTTTGGATCTTACTCGCTTCTCTGATTTGGTGGGATCATCCGAATCTCCTCATCCACTCCTCTTTCACACCATATAAAGAGGGATCTCTCATGGAAAAGACTAAGGTTGAATATTCTAAGAATTGTATGGATAATTCTACATTGGATCATGCTTGAGAGCCTCATTTTAGTTCATCAAGTCATTGTGGATCTTCTTCATTCAAGGTTGGAGAAAGTGTGTGTGTTGGAGAAAAGGGCCATCAAAAGGGGACCTTGCGACATCAAGGCTTTTGGTTTTAATCTCCACTTTCATTTTAATATGATAGAGTGATATGTTTCTTTTCCATAAAACTAGTCTTGTTTTATTGTATGATTCCTTGATCACATACATAGGTTCTTGTTGAGTTTATTGTGTTGTTTTCACTTTGGTTGGCTTGTATTCCCTTGCAAATCCAATATAATAAGGAGCATCAAAGTGGAGATAGGATGGAAATGTCAAGAGGAAACAACATTTAAATGGTATGTTGTCTATCTCTTGTTAACTAGTAAACTCAATAGTTAGAACATAGGGAAAGCACCATATTCTATTCTGTTTTGTTCTATATCTAGGTGGATCTAGGGAGATCTGTTTATGTCCACATTTACCAATTAATCCTATAAAAAAATTGGTGACCATACTAGGGATACGACTTTCTTTTGATTTTTTTATTCCCATTTTCCTTTAGCTTTCTTTCCTCTGATAAAATTCATTCTCTGATTCTATGGGTGATCCATCTCAACTCCATGGGTCTGAAAGTTCAATTAGATTTTTGGTCTTTCTCCCAATTTTTCCTTATTTACAAAGATCGTGGCACCGTACCACATTGGCATCCTGGGACAACCCTCAGACGTCGCACCCTTCTTGTCCAATCCAGTGCGACGATGTCAGGGTGGATCCTAAGAATATTGAACCTATGCAGGATTGGCCTCTCCCCAAGAATCTCAAAATCTTGCGTGGTTTTCTAGGGTTAACAGGTTGTTATCACAAGTTTGTTAAGAATTATGGAAATATTATGGCACCTCTCACTGCTCTCCTTAAAAATAATTCTTTCACTTGGAATCCCTTTGTTGATAAGGACTTTCAAGCCTTGAAGGTGGCTATGTGCACCACTCTGGTCCTATCCCTTCTTGATTTCACAAATACCTTTGTTCTAGAAAATTATGCTTTTGGGAGAGGAATTGGAGTAGTCCTTATGAAACATGGCCAACCTTTGGCCTTTACCAACAAACAAATGTCAAAGTGACATTTGGGCCAATCAATCTATGAAAAAGAAATGTTAGCTATTATGCATGCAGTATATCTCTGGCACCCTTATATATTGGGGGAAAAATTCCAAATTAAGACCGATCATCAAAGCCTCAAGTATTTTCTAGAGCAACAACCTTCCTCCCTGGAGCAACAAAAATGGGCGACTAACATCTTTGGATATAATTATGATATCATTTATAAGAAAGGAAAATAAAATGTGGTTGTTGATGCTCTTTCAAGAAAATATGAAGATGAAGTGTCCCTTTCTCTCTCTCCTTCATTGTACCAGATTGGATCTAAGTTGTTCACTAGGAATGGCTACAAGATTCAAACATTTCACATCTGAGCCAACAATTGCAAGCCAATTATCCAGTTTACCTCGAGTACTCTTGGGACAATGATGAGCTTCACTACAAAGGAAGTTTGTATTTAAGTAAACAGTCAAAACTTAAATCCACGGTTCTTTCTTAGCTTCATGCTACACCCACAGCTGGGCACTCGAGGTTTACCAAAACCTATGACCATGTCAAACGTTCATTTTTCTGGGATGGTATGAAACATGGCGTTCACACTTTTGTGGAAGAAAGTGATGTTTGTTAATGCAACAAGGGAGAGATAGTAAAATCTCCTAGCACACTACAACCGCTTCCGATTCCACCCTATATTTGGAGGGACATATCTATGGATTTTATTATGGGATTACCTAAATCAGGAAATAAGTCATTCATAATGGTGGTCATTGATCGTCTTTCTAACCATTTTTGGAAAGAAATGTTCAAGCTACAGGGAACCCAATTGCATCTCAGCACAACCTATCATCCCCAAACTGATGGTCAAACTGAAGCTGTCAATAAGTATTTGGAGACATATTTGAGGTGTTTTGCATCTGAAAGGAAAAATCATTGAGCTCAATGGTTACCTCTAGCTGAATGGTGTGTTACACATTATTTTCGTCATCCCTATGACCGTTAATGATGTAAACCTATCTGTTGCCTTCAGAGGGGTCAGTGGCCTAAGTTCCTGAAGAGAGAAGCGAGAAGAACTTTTCCTGAGAAAAGCAGTTGCATTTTCCTGTGTAAAAACCTTATAAAAAAGGAAGTTCGCAGGCTGCCTATGTATTAGGGTGCAAGAATTCATGATTCTCGTAGGCTGCATCATAGCTAGGGTGCGAATAGTTTGCAAGTTGCACTATAATCAGGGTGCGAGAATTCTTACACGTGGGAAAAACGAGCGTTTTCTCGAATCTTCTAGAAGGAGAAACTTCCATGGTGAGGTGGCATCTGAATGGTTTGGATCTTACTTTCTTTCATGATTTAGTGGGATCATCCTAACCTCCTCACCTTATCCTTTTCAACTTATAAAAGGAGAGGAGCTCTCATGGAGAAGGGGTTATGGAGCTTGTTAGCTTTGGTTGGCTTGGAATTATTAGCTTGATTGGAGTGGCTTTGAGATTTGCCTTTGTCAAGATAGATTGTGAATATTATCAGATCTATGCTCTCAAAATTCTTGGAGTGAAAGTGTGTGGGGAACGAAGGACAGTTGGAAGGGACCTTACGACATCAAGGCCATGGTTGTAATCTCTCTTTCACATTTAATATGATACAGTAATATGATTCTTTCCTATAAAGCTTGTTGTGTTTTATTGTATGATTCCTTGATCACATACATAGGTTTATATTGATTTTATGCTATTGCTATCACTTTGGTTGGTTGCGTTCTTTTGCAGGATCATCATTGTATGAATGTTGGAACGAAGCTAGGATGGCGATGGCGAGAGGAAGGGACATTTAAATGGTATGTCACCCATCCCTCTTTAGTTAGTAAATTCAATATCTAAAAACTTAAGGAAAGCGTCATGTTGTGGTGTGTTTTGTTCTAGATCTAGGTGGATCTAGGGAGATCAGTTAGTGTCCGAACCTACCGATTAGTCCGATAACAAAATTGGCGACTCCACTGGGGAACGAATTGTTTCCTAGTTAGTCTAGTTTTCGTTGCTTTGATTGCTTGTTTTCTGGTTTCTGAGTCTGTGGGACATCCATCCAGACTCTCTAGATCTAGAATTTCACTTAGATTCCCTGTCCTTTTTCAAAAAAAAATGATTACAGACATTCTCGCATTGTACCTCTCTGTGGCCTACGAGAATCATTGATGTTCGCACCCTACTGTTCAGTTAGGTGCGAAATTCTCGCACCCTGCCAATGTATAGCCTGCAAGAATACCTAATTCTCACACTGAACTCTATTGCTAGCCTGCGAACTTGTTTGTAAAATTTTTGGATTGGGTCTTGTCATTTTTTGATGCCCAGTTTTGCTTTGAATAACTGGATTGAACTTTTGGAGCCTATATTGATCTGTTTACAGTCTTCTTGACATTCTTTGAGTTGCTTTTTTCCATCTTTTCTTTGTTTGGTTTAGAAGGATTAGTCTCTTTCTTTGAGTGTCTTTCAATTACAAAGCATGTGTTTTCTTTAGAATTGTTTAGGGAAAGATCAGATTTCTTCTGAATAGTTCGCTTTAAAAGAGAACTTTTAGTTTGGGTTTCTTTGTTTTAAGAAAG